>JAYMFT010201085.1:0-11672 GCA_038088735.1 Panulirus argus
ACAGGAGAAATGAAAGTTTGGCTGCAAGGTCTTTCTTTTGATACATCTTCAAGTAAACTGACAGAAAGGTAAGGTAACAAGTAATGTATACAGGAGAAAGTCAGGTCAGTGTGGGGTTAATTAAGCAAAACTGACAAGCCAGGTCATTACAGGTCGACTGTGAAGGATCCCTTGATAAATCTGATTGACAAGTCAGGTCACAACAGTTCAGCTACGCAGAAACCTTCCACATATCAGGTTTCTGCCCAGCTGAACTATTGTGACCTGACTTATCAATTAGATTTATCAAGGGCTCCTGCACAGCCGACTTGTTATGACCTGGCTTGTCAGTTTTGCTTAATTAACCCCAGACTGACCTGACTTTCTCCCGTATATATAACTTTTTGGCTTACGTGTCTGTCAATATGCCTGAAGATGTGATGAACGAAAGACCTTGAAGCTACACTTTCATTTCTCCTGTGGTTTTATCTGCATTCTTTATACGCAAGATTGTGTCTACTATATATATATATATATATATATATATATATATATATAAATTCTGTATATTCTGTAGCCTTCTCGCTGGCCCAGAACCTTACTCAGAAACAACGGACGTGAAGACTCCTCATTTGCGGGGTCTTATTGATGGTGACACCTCGGCCTCACCGACCTTACGCGCCACCTACTCGCTCGTCCCTGACCACTCCAACACATTCATTGCGCCTCATCGCACTTGTAGCAAGTCGACGAGTAAGCATCCTAGACTTACCTGGCAGGACAGCCTGACACTTTAATGGTTGACATCTCTTTGAAAGCATGACAACTCCCACACCCGCCCGCAAGCTGAGGTGTATTTCCGACACTCGTTGATCCGCTGGCTTATTTCCTTCGTCTGAGTCGCGTCAGCTAGTGACACACGCTGTCCTGTTGAGGAGTTGCTGGTTGGAATCATACAATGGTGGGTCGAGAGGGGATTATCCAATAATGATTAAGTATTCAAGCCCTAAAGCCAAGTTTTTTTATATATTCAAGAGTGAGTTACCCCTAACATTATGGACGGTGCTAAGGACTTGATAAGCCATGGATCATACGTTTTTAAAGAAATACAACTTCTTTTCATCCGAGACAAACAAACAGTCATACATGAGAGATCATGACCCACCAATACGGGGTACCATTACGTGTGCACCAGACGGGCCAGACATCCCAAGCCTCGCGGCACCCTCTGCCCCACGTGCGTTGTCCATCACATCTCTAAACGATTTTTTTCTTTCTTTTGGCAGCTCGGTAGGGTAAAGGAAAATGGTCGGGCAGAGGAGGGATTGTGGAGAAACGAAAGATAGTGTACAGGCTTACGGTGTGGGTATATTGAAGTGTGCGTGGTTTGCTGGTTATGTATTGTTGGTGCCGTATTTATTTACCCCCGCCAGGCTGGGTGTGTGTGTGTGTGTGTGTGTGTGTGTGTGTGTGTTTATGTGTGTGTGAGTGGGTAAGTGTGTGAGTGTGTGTTTAGTGATGTTGTTTGTTGGTTTAGAAAGGCAGTTAGCTACGCTAGACCAAGGGATGTTCGTTGTGTATACTGATGGATGACTGGGAGCTTCTCTCGAGGATTGAAGCCTCATCGGGAACCAAATGTATTGCTTGGTTGTGTTGCTGTCGCGGTTTTGCACGTCTCTGTAGTTTGTGTCTCCACTGTAGATTTTGTTGTATATATATATATATATATATATATATATATATATATATATATATATATATATATATATATATATATATATATATTGGTCTGCTTTTTCGTAATCAACGTACCAGTTTGTTTTATATGAAGTCGTTGATGGCGGTCTTCGGTAATTTCGATAAAGGGGTATTTTTTTTTCCAAGTGGTGGCGAGTTATACAACCAAGATTTGTTCCCTCTGAGGCCTCATCGTGCTTAAATTGAGAGACAAAAGGTGTGGGTGCGAGGGAGGTGTTCAACATAAGGAAGGAACATAGCCTTTACAAGATGCAGTTCTTGCCCGTGGGAGGTGGCATAACAGTCTCAGCCGGCCGTAGTTCCAGACACGATTATGTAACGCTGTGACCCCCGCAACACTCAGTGTCAGTGCACCCTCCTCCTGCCAGACACCCAACCAGTAAGTACCCCAATCACCACCCAGCTACTACACACAATCACTCGGTATACTACCATTCCCCAACCATTTTACCACACATAATTACATTCATTAGCAAGCATTCATCCACCCGTCTCAGACAAGAGCTTGACCTGCGACTTCACAGAACACACAGCGGTAAGTGGCTTCTTCACCCTGGGCGCGGCTGGGGTCAGAGGTGACGCGCTTCTGTGGTGGGTTCCCGCAGCCAGGTATTGTGGTTAGGTCGTGACCATAACTTGTACACACATCCCTCAGACTGAGAGATGTACCACATATGCAGATGAGTCTAGGCGGTTGCTTTGGGTTTTCTGTCGCAAAAAGCTTGGCATATACTTTTTTTTTCTGGTTGAAATAAGAAAATAAAGATATCTTTAAATTGAATGTATATACTTACCTGGCAATTGTTTCTTAGTAACTGTGCGCTGGGGAAGACAATGGGGAAAGCTCATATTTCTGCTGGCTTCACAGTAGATAAAAGCATCAAAAGTGTTTGAAGGTGTGTAGTTTGAAATCCTCTTTTCAAAGTCTCTCCCTCTTCACGTATTTCCAAATACTCCTATGATTATCACCCTCATTCCTCCCATACTTTCATCCTCTGCAACTGGCTCGTCTGGTTGGCCCAGAAGTCAGCCGTGCTGGAGGCGAGCCTATTGTAGGACGGACGTCTGTCACATAGGCACATGACTGACTGCCCAACAGCTTCTTGGGGCTGTATCCTTTGATCGCTTCTCCCCTCGTGATTTATTATGCATAATCACTTGTAGATATAACCACACGTATTATATCCTCAGACATGCGCTGCAACGTGAATATTCTCAAATGTGTAAGTAAAGCTTGAATATTCTCACACACACACACATAGTTACTTGGTCGAACATTCACCGTTATACATAGATAAGCGTCCTCATAAATTCACGCGTAATTGTACCCATCGTATGCATAGCGACTTGCAGAGGTGTTAATGTATGCACCGGTAAGTCCTCTCATAAGCAGTTATACAGGTGGTACATGTAGACATATACTGCTACACGTAAAGGCACTTATTTATGTATAGCTTTTGCCTCTTGTACATTTACCATGTAGACTGAGCAACTTATTTATAGTTACATATTCATTTGTAAACTCATTTACATCGGCATCATCATGGGCAGTAATGCGTGTACTGTAGTACACAGTCGCACGCATAGTAAAGCCTACACACACACACACACACACACACACACACACACACACACACACAAATGGGGCCCTACGAGTGTAGAAACCTTTCACCGAAGGCATGAATACATGATTACAAATTACGTGCATGCGTGTATACTGTTCGCTTCGCTGGGCTTGCCAGTAGTAAGTCTGCCCGTGTCCCGTGGCGTCCAGATGGTGTATGGCCTTTTCATGATAGCTGGGAGGAGGAGGAGGAAGGAGAGAAGATGCCCACAGAAAGAGACCTCCTAGCATTAACATACAATGGCGACTTTGTAAGGCGCCGAGGCGTAACTTCCAGGGGGTCAGGGGCACCCTTTCCCTGAGAATTTTTCGAGGGAATGTGTTACACACACACACACACACACACACATACACACACACACACACACACACAGTGCATTACACCTCAAAGGCTGTTACTCAAGGCCAGAGTCTCTCGCCCCTTATCTATGCACATGGCTGGCTACGCCGGCCGTTTGCGGTGATAGATACAGACTGAGTGTGTGAATGAATAAAAGTTGCGAAAGACTGAACTGTTAGCAATATACGTGGGTGAAGTACGCATTGACGAAAATAATACATTAAGTATTTTTAAAGACGTGTTTTACAGCGAGATGCTGGCGCTGCTGGGAGCAGTTGAGTGCAAATCTCGCCTTAAGTTTTAATGTGGTGGAATACGTGTCTTCTTCATCAAAGGTGTTCGACATAACGTTGGTGAGGTCTTCATGCGTGTGTCACAGTAGGCAGACGGATGAAGTATGCGAGTCGTCCACCCTCATTCTTGTGAGGGTAGAGAACACGGCAATTTTGAATTGAGGTAACAAAGGATTTTTGAGCGGCAGTCATATAGCTTGTTCCAAATGGAGTAAAGCACTTGCCGTGTCTGTTTCTCCTATTGTAGTTATTCTGCCGATTGCGTGGCATCTACTCAGACGCCTTTCCGCTGTCATGCCTTTCAATCGGTCCTCATTTGGCGTCTCCGGACGCAAACAGTCTCATGTTTGGATACTTTCGTCACGAGTGCGAGCGTGCGCCAGCCTTTCTAAGACTGTTAAATAGGAACTGAGACTTCTTTTTTCATTCTTGCTCTGCAGAAATTTTCTGAGGATGATAAAACGTATAACACAACGAGTGATGATCCTCGTTAGTTGCAGATGTCCAGAAAACGATGCGTCTGTGTACCGTTTACCTCCCGCTCTTTGTCTAAACACGTATCACGGTCCGATGCGTCAGATAGATATCTGCAGCTGAGGTTAGTTACATTATTTTGTTATTTCTTTTTTGCGGTAAGAAATGCAGAAAGAACCCTTTGGTCTGTTATGTTCCGACTGTTGATCATTGATTCGAACCAGGTTCCTGAGTCAATCAATCATGTGGAGACCACATTAGTGCTAAGACCACAATTACATTTTTGTAATTATTACTGAGCCATTTTTCAGTGTTAATGAAATTTGGGACAGAGATGTTTTCCATACATTACTTACATATGTCGATAGATTTGTATCGACCATCTGCAGCCTGCAGAGGAAAAACGTTCCCGAAAGTAATTTCTTTTTCTTCTAGTATTCCATTCTGTTTCAACTTTGGTGAAATTCATCGTGTAACTTCTGCAAACTCTTACTGATTTTGATTGAGTCTTGCCACGAAGGTATTTAGGGAGACCTTGCATTCGCTCGGGAACGTTTGCCTTCCTAGTTATGGTAAGCATTTTCTTTTGTATTTTTTCTTTGTGTTGCTGAGTGTTACATACTAGGGCTCTCCTCTTCCTTTCTTACTTGAGGTGACTTCCAAAGTCTGTCGCTTGCTTGGACTACGCTCCTCATTCCGCTCTTTTTTGACTGTTGTGTTCCTTAGAACAGACGTAAAAGGTCGTATCATTTCGAGGACAAAAGAATTGATAACTTCCAACTAATTCGTCTCTCATCGTTTCACCGAGCTGTTATAAACGACCCTTTGTTTCAAATTAGTCATACTCATTTTTCCCAGATTACTTTACCAATTAGTTGGCACTGGGCAGCAATTATGAGACGTAATTCTTCGCCAGCATGGATTTTATGAACATAATTATATTCTATATAATCTAAGATATTAATGTGCTGACCTCGGGCCTCTTGTGCGTAGGCGCCTGACGTGCACGGCCGACCTACCGTGGCCGCCGCCGTCTTGGACACGCACACTGAACGCCTCTCTGTTCTGCCGTGAAGTGAGAACCTGGACCTGCTACCGTGGGAGGCACCTGTTGGGGAGGCGGTTGCTCCGCCGGGTCCTTGCTGCGATTAGGGCTTTGGTTATGGGCTGACCCCAAGGGGATGCTGACTGTGTAAGGCATCATGGCTGAAGCTGTGAATTCCTCCTTACTAACCCGGCCATGGTCAGGACTGTTGATGACTTAACTGGCAAGACCGAGATCAGTTGTAAGTGGAAAAGTTGTCTCGTGGTCTGGACCGGGATCCTAAGACACAGCTGGTGGACCTCCTTAGCCACAGCGGAGCCCACCTGCCTCCTCCTCACCATGGCTGATGAACCTTAGAGTTGGAGGAAAACTTGGCGTTGTTATATGCAGTCGAGGCCTGCAGTTATTTAAGCTGCTCTGTCGTTATGAGACTGTATTAAAGGATTACCAAAAATTCTGCCTGCCGTATGGCTTGTGTGAATATTGTTCCACACATCTGATCAGGACGGAAGTTTTTAATTATCACTTTCATATCTTAAGATAAACAGGTTGGTCTTTGAGTTGCTAAACGAGTCGCATAGAAATTGAAAATGAATCTGCAAAAATTTTCTCAATTTGTTACTATCTTTTTATGTGGTGTTTGTGTGGTTGTGTATGTTGATATATATATTTTCTTGTCGTTTCAGGTGGCTGTGTGTTGTTCGTTCAGCTGTTGCTTTACCGCACTACTGGAGTGAATTTCTGTGTCTAACGTTGTTTCTATCGCCGCTATACTGCCGGCTCTGCCTCCCTCAGATATGGCGAATCCTGTATTGAGTTTAACCATAGCTTCCAGCAGAAGGGAGGAAAAGAATAGCCGTGCAGTAAGCGAGGAAGTAAACAGAGAAAGGCACGCACATCATTCAAGTACGATACAGTGGCAGTTAAAATGATAACATTCTCTTGAATTACTCATTGCGGTTATGATAAGGAGAAGTCGTTTCTTTTATGGCAGCTTATCCGGAAAAAATGAGGAGTTATTTTGGTATTTCTCCACAGGGAGGCGTTTTTAAGAATATTACCCACTTCCTCAACATCGCCTGCCACTTCTCTTGATCACAGTCGTCATTACTGACACCACCTGAGGCACAGAGTACTTATTTTGCCGTCGGAAGGTCCATGTTTACCCCTCATCAGCCGCTTTCCTTCCTAGGGCTTTATCACTGATGCTCTGAAGTCAGTCTCTGACTGGAATTAAACAGCTGAGCAAGGTCTCGAGAATCTCTGTATCTTCAATTGCATTTCTTAATCATGTTGAAGGTAACACTTAGCGCTAACGGAAAATGGTTTACGACACAGATGTTTAACTTCTTGGGAACATAACGGTTGGGTCTCTTTATATCCTGAAAGAGGGATTTTGGCGATGATTATGAATCGTAAAATTCATATTTTTTGTTCTCCTCTCATATCGAAAATTTTGCTCCCAAGTTGTAGAATTTAGCTACTGTAACTGCAAGTGGATTTCCATCACCAGCCGGATCCATTTCAAGAAGCTTAGCCTCCCCGAGGATAAATGTTGCCACAGCCTGTATAGAAAACACTTGCGGTACTTCCTAAGGAATCTTCCGTGGAAATATTTTTGCCCCGATGCAAGCCCCGGGAGCCAGGGAGAACTTCTGATGCTATCTGGTCTGACCGACCGCGACCTCTGCAGGTCGTCTGCAAAAGATGCCCGCTGGCAGTTCTTCCCTAGAGTCAGCATGACACTGAGTGTGAACCAAGCATGTATTCAGCACTGCGTCACATACCGGACTAAGAGCCACCGAGAACGGCCAAATCAATATCGTGGTTAACTTGACTTCAGCTTGACTGGGTTGTGTTCAGCAGTATCAGAGTTAGTTTGCGCTTTATCGAAATGGTTGAGAAGCATTTCGCATGCCCTTCCTGGACCAGGAGGGGAAAAAACTGGCTCTCCGGCAAGGTCTTTCAAGGAGAGACGGACGGCGCCCGGGGCGGCGGGATTCACTCTTCGCCCGGCTGCCGTCGCGCTTTTCGGTAAGGGTTAAAGGACGCCAGATATGTTGTAATGGTAGTGTGACGTAGATTTACTAACCAGTCGGATAACAGGTAAATGTTCTGCGGTGTGGCAACACGTCGGCAAGACTTTTCGCTGGTGTACTGATGCTCGGGACACACGTAGTCGACGGCCGCAACACAGTTGTGGCTTTGTTACACTGATAAGTGTCTGGGGTGGAGCAGAGTTTTTCGGTGGGGAGTAGCGGTGGATGTGGATGATGTGGGAAGGAGCATTGGGAGTAATTAATGTCCTGAGGGAGATTAATAAATGACTAAAGTGATGGACTGTGTTTTGAGTGACTAGGGTAATGAAGATGCATCTGATTATTTAACTAAGGACATGAATAACAAATGGATGGGTCGAAGAGGGAATGGTGATAAATGACTGATAATAGGGAGGAAGTTCTAAGTGTCTGGGGTTGTAGTGATGGAAGATGAATAATTGGATTGGTTGGGAAGAGTTTGAGCTGAGTGATGGTGCCGTAGTAATGAATGACTAGGGTGGAGGGGAAGCACTACATGCCTGGGGATGTAGGGAGGAAGTAATGAATAAATTAGATGGTAGGGGTAAGTTTAATTAATGACCAGCGTCATAAGGGAGGAATTAGATGACGGACTTCGGCGGGAAGTAAGGAGCAAATTGATGGTGGTGGGATGATGAACAGCTAGGATGGTGAAGATAGGCGGAGAACTTGAGTCAAAAGGAGGCATGCTGAATTACCAGATATGTAGAAGGGAATATGATAAGTATGATGGTGAGGAAGTTATACGAAATGAATAACGTTAAGTGTGTTCTGTATTTAACCAGATGCCAGTCACATGTAGGGCTGAAGATCAAGATGTTTTCTGAAAAAAAAAAAGTATTTCTTTGGAACTTTGAAATCATGGATTCATTTATCGAGAGTGGAAAGCTTGTAGCAGCGTGCTCATGAGGTGTGTAAGCAGCGGGTATTAGAGGCCGTATATGTAGATCCACAGGTGGTCGCGGTGTTGGGTGTTGTCACTTGAAGTTTGGCAGGTAGGCTTAGGAAGGTAGGCCACCTAGGAGATGAGTGACCCCTGCCGAAAGGTCTGCTGCGTTGGTCACTCCCGTGGAACAGACCTGCCTGAGAGTGTACAGGGAACCAGGAAGGTAACGTTTTCATGGTGCGCTACTTTTCTCAGACCTACATCAGACGCAGTTTCATAAGGTCTTCATGTTTGTTCTATCTCTTGAGGCTCACTGGATGGATAGTAAGAGTTCTGAGATCTGCGTTGGTGCTTGATGAAATCTGTATGATGTGTGGATTGATGAGGTCGTCATTGTCTACAGAGATTCTTTGGTTTACTGAAGCTTCGATTGTCCATAGTGAAGCTATCATGCATGAAGTTTACGTGATGTATGATGCATGCTGGTCTCGAGCATCAGATGGAAAGTACTACTGAAGATTCATTGTATACAGGAAATGAGTCTGGCATGAGAAAAGTCGACATATTTCAGGTGTTTGGTCTCTTTACCCTTCTCCCTCCAGCACCTCACTCCGTTTAGTGGCTTTACAACTGAATTCTAACGCAACAGACCACTGGGGCCTGGTAAGGATGTTTGTGATAGTGGAAGCGAACAGAAGTTTGTGGACTGTTTTGGTAGAAGGAAAAAGACACTGATTTCTTAAGAGAAAGACCTGTATCTAAACTTGTGTAGCTTGGGAGGAGCAATTAATGTCAGTCGTGGATTTGAAGCGAACTAATTATCGTCTGTGTTTAAACGTGTATATGGTTCTGCTTTCAAACACTTTGATTGGTAAATCATTCCGTATGTTAACACTCCTGTTGAAGAAAGAGCACTTGGCCTCGTTCGAGTTAGAACGTCTGCTCTCGAGTTTATGTCTTGTATCTTCTCCCTCCATCACCCCTCTTCGTTTTAACATGTAAACTCGATCCATCTATTCTCATCCTGTTCGCACTAACTCATCCTCCTCCGTCCCTTATCCACTCCGTACTTGCTCACTTTGTTCACTCTTTCTTCATTTCATCTCACACTCATTCCATTGTGATGCTTACAGCATGTCCTTGTTACTGGTTACGGAACACAGTGATTGAAGCAAAGAAACTTTGTGGATATACGGAGATATAATCAATGGACTGAGTTTTATTACACGAATTGTTACTTTTCTGAGAAATCCAAATGAAAATGTTAATCTCGCTTGGTAAAATAAACAGTAATTCAAGTGATTTTTGAAATGGCAAAGATATCATTTGTGAGAAACTGTTCGGATATGCAACGTTGATGAAACTCTTGCAACAAACTTGTGGTGAAGAGAAATGTATTTGTTGTTGGGCGAAAGATTGCTTACAGTTGACCTGTACACGTAAATTACGTTCGATTGGGAGAAGACTCGAAAGAAAAAATAATTTAGAAAGACAAACGATGAAAGGATACAATAGGGAAGCAGCGAGGCATCTAAGAGCACTACAAGAAGACATCCATGTGTACTGGTATTAGCTGAAACGGCACTAGCAAGTTAAAATTGGGTGTTGTAATAGTGTACAGAGACGGTGTTAGTAATATTCGTGTTTTTTTAAGAGTAAACAGTTAATGAAAATTTGTTATTGTGAAAAGAATATAAATGTTGTATTGAAACATAACAGCACTCCACTGATTAAAAGAAAATGAAAAAGAAAATGTACGTAGGATGAGCAATATGTATGTAGAAACACTGACGTAGTGTGAAGAGTTACGAAGGAATGGATCTAGTCGATTCTAATGTTTATGGGACCCTGAATAATTGTAATAACGTAAGAAGTGATATACGTATACATCGTAGTGTCTCAAGACGGATAACATGTATGAAATATATCTCTTCGAGTAAATTCGAGGGTACAGAAAATTGAATATTTTTGCGGGAGATAGTGCCTTACGTCAGGTCGTTAATTGAATATTTGACGAGATTCAACAGGATGGAAAGAGAGGTCACACATCAAATCTTTCACAGGGTATCGTGAGACCTTGAGAGGGACGATGGCTCTGCCACAACATGACTTCATATGATTAATGTGTCACTCTTCAGCGAGAAATATCATTACAGGCAAAGTCAAGGTCTTTACCCACGAGTGCAAATTATAAGTAAACCGGAAGATGCTGGAAATGATTTCGAATTTCAGACATTTCACTGATATGTTTGACAGTATGGAAGGACGTCGGCCGAGACACATTGTACCAGGTCTGGTTACTGTAGTGTTGAGGGGGAAGCACTGATCTCTCAGAAGTTAATGGGAAGAATGTTCGTACATAAGCCGCTAAATAAGTTGTGGGAATCAGAACATAGTTTTCAAAGACAGGTTATGGGGTCATTTGAACTGATAGTGATGATGATTTGAGACAAGGGCCCAAGATGCCGACAATAGTTAAGATAGTTAAAGTATAGGAAAAAACAGACATGTCAAGATGAGGATGAGGAAAAGTAGATATATACTTTTTTTTTATGTTGAAGGATCCTGTCACGGGTAAAAGTCCACACCAAGGGCGGACCTTGATTAAAATAAAGAGAAAATTATGGAGCGGGAAAAGAAAAGACATGGGAAAGTATTTACGAATTTTTGAGAACGTGAAAGACCTATCTTTTGAAAGGTTAAGGTGAATGGGAATGGGGGAGGAACCTGCAGAGTAAGAAAGACGAGAGTGAAAAGAGAGAGAGAGATGATGACTAGAAAGTATCGTGTGAAGGTTAGGGAGAACCAATGTGGGGTCATGTTTGTTTATGGAGAGTCCGGATAAAAGACGACTCATATCCGTGAAGCACACGTCCGTGATTCCTATCATCTGCCATAAATTTGGTACAGAAGGAAAGTTGCTTTTTAAAGAGCTACCAACCAGATGTTTATACGCTAAATTATGACGTGAAACTTTTCATTGATGATCAGAAGGACGCTTACTTAAATGAAACATCAGAACGCTTCATTTGTCTTAACAGTCTGTAGACATTCCGTACAGTCACCAGCTGCTGGTACGGGTTTTCGCACCGGAGAAGTAGAAAAAAATAATGTATCTTAGTGTCTTAGTCTGTAGTTTCTGAATACTTTTTCTGTATAATTATAGCATTATTACCACTACGATATATATATATA
>JAYMFT010201096.1:0-11672 GCA_038088735.1 Panulirus argus
CCTTACATCCATGCTTAACCATTACAGTAAATGTTCATACACATTGTAAGACTGCTGGCTGGATTTCAAAGTTACATATTACCGTGGCAACGCGCTGCCCCCACCACCACCACGCATGCGCGTGGCGTGGGCGTCAGTGCCCGCGAATTTTGTGACGAGCATCGGATGCCACCCGATGCTCTCACGTTAGTCTGTCTGTCAGTTGTAAATAAATGGGAGTGTCAAGAACCTACAGTTTCAATTCATCACCCTTCGGTTCCACCACATCCAAGAGAGAGCACATATAATCAAGGTCCAAGCGAGGTGTTCTGGCCTTGACACTGATGAAAAAGATGCAGTCCCCCTAAAACCAGTAGAAGAAAAGGATAGAGAGAGAGAAAGAGAGAGAGAGAGAGAAATAGATAAACTAGAATAAAAGTAGTAATGACAGGGAACAATAGACTGAATACATAAATAGAATGAAAGATTTTTGAAATAACACAGGGCGGGCACTAGACTCAGGTATAGCCCCATAAAGTTCGAAAGTGGCTCACATAGCCTCACATAGGAATTAACTCACATAGCCTCACTTCAGGAGCCAACTCACATAGCCTCACTTCAGGAGCCAACTCAAATAGCCTCACTTCAGAAACCAACTCATATAGACTCACTTCAGGAGTCAATTCACATAACCTTACTTCAGAAGCCAGCTCACATAGCCTCACTTCAGGAGGCTAACTCACGTAGCCTCACTTCAGGAGCCAACTCATATAGACTCACTTCAGGAGTCAACTCACATAGCCTTACTTCAGAAGCCAACTCACAAAGCCTCACTTCAGGAGCTAACTCACATAGCCTCACTTCAGGAGCCATCTCATATAGCCTCACTTCAGAAGGCAACTCATAGCATCACTTCAGGAGCCAACTCACATAGCCTCACTTCACGAGCCAACTCACATAGCCTCACTTCACGAGCCAACTCACATAGCCTCACTTCACGAGCTAAGTCATATAGCCTCACTTCACGAGCCAACTCACATGGCTTCACTTTACGAGCTAACTAGCATAGCCTCACTTCACGAGCCACCTAACATAGCCTCACTTCAGAAGCCAACTCACATAGCCTCACTTCACGAGGCAAATCAAATAGCCTAGCTTCAAGAGCTAACTCGTGTAACCTCACTTCAGTAGCAAACTCTCATAGTCTAACTTCAGGAGCCAACTCACATAGCCTATCCAGAATCTGACTCCTAAAACCTCCTTATATTAAAGAAGAAACAAAATAGCTCAGGAAAGCTACGGTCCAGTAACGCTGACACCAGACGTCGTAAAAAAATTTGATATGAGAAGCCTAGATGTAATCTAACCGACTGGATTGGACCAGTCTCCATAACCCTGGACTGTTAACATGGCCTCAGTCCGGGAAGATCTTGCCTCTCGCGGCTGCTGGATTACCGTGATTGAATTTCAGAGGCGCT
This sequence comes from Panulirus argus, assembly GCA_038088735.1. Lineage (NCBI taxonomy): Eukaryota > Metazoa > Arthropoda > Malacostraca > Decapoda > Palinuridae > Panulirus > Panulirus argus. The sequence continues at coordinate 1,458 of JAYMFT010201096.1, forward strand.
GGAGAACAGGAACGAAATGCTGATGTGATCCACACAGACTTTATGATAGCCTACGACGGCGCACGAGAGGTATGAACCGGGAACAACTCACGGCGCACGAGAGGTATGAACCGGGAACAACTGGAAAAACGGGAAGATGGTAATACAAATATTTTTTTTTTTTTACAGTGTGTAAATGAGATAGCGTCCGCTGCTTCCACGGTCAGAAACTGGGCTGGCTAGGGAAATGTGCGTGCTCACCGTTCCTCATTTTCTTATCTGACGCGGATGCAAAGACAGACCACAGTTTTATATCATCTGTGAATCATGTCAGAATAACTATGGAAAAGTCTCAGCAGCAGAAGACGGAGAAACCACTGACAAACAGACGTAAACCAAGTCTCCCAATGAACCAGTAATGATACTAACACGGTTTTTGGTAGAGTTAAATGTCAAGTACTGTGTTATGGTTGGTTAGAAATATGGAACTCTTAGTTGGTTAGTTCGCACGCTCTATTTACCGCTCGACATCCTGTGGTGCGGGCAAGACATTACAGGCGCTTAACAGACTTGAGCATGAGGCAGGCTTCACAGGTTGGGTGAGTCTCATAGACTCAACTACATGGATACAAAATAGTACAGAAGTGTCTGGAGCGCAGACTTGGAAAATCCTGTTAGACATGGTTTCCAGCTTACGGCAGGCATGAATGATTCTGTAGAATATCACCAATGAAAGAAATAGGTGCAGAGATATTGGTCTGAGAAAAACACGTTGGAACATTCGTATTCCGGGGCTACTCAGCCCATGGCCTGCAGCCATCGTTAACACTGTGACGTGTACTGCAGAGAAATTTTAGAATGTCACGGGTAGGTATTTACAGAGTGTACCAAGCCAGCCAGGCTGTGGTGGTTACTTGGGCCTGCTGGCTGCGGAACCCAACAACCTGACTGAACAGCAGTCGATCACCAGGATGGCTTGGACTCACCCGAGGTGTTGGGGGAGAAGGTCATCGAAATCGACGAAAGGGAAGATGAGAATGCCGGACGGAAACGGAAGATACGTTTCGTAATGACTCAAAGAAAATCCTGGAAGGCATCGTTCGCAAGTCTCCCCTTGATGGCAGTACTCTGTCATCACAACACGCAGGGAAGACTGGGAATTATTACCACCGAAACCGAAAGGTAAAACAGTAGGTATGATAAAGGAATGAGCAAATATTCGAGTCCCAGAACTGTTTTAACACCGTACCCGCAGCCGTCACATATACTCTAGGAATTTAGGAAGAAACTGGACAAGCAGCTCCAAGGTGTATCAGAGCGGCCAAGCCTGTAGTTTTCACATGGGCTTACGGGCTGCTGCGTCCAACAGTCACATTGAAGAAAGGAGCGGCACGACAGTTTTGGTAGCGGACGGTGCTGGTTTGGGGGTTAGGGTGTGTTTGTTAGGGGGGGGGGGAGCTAACCACAGGAACTGTCGTTAGGTAAGGGATATGGTCCTTGCGGTACCCACTACGGGCTGTGTACCCATGGGTATTATGGAGGGGTATTGCCCAAAGATTTCGTTAAAGTGTGTGGTCTGTACGGTAGCTGTTGGGGATCGTGTGCCGAGGGATTTTAGCCAAGGATATCGCGTTAGGTTATTGTCCAGGGTAATGATGAAAAGCTCAGAAGACAGGTTATGTCATACTGGGAGAGGCTGTCAACCACATGAAATTACCGACATATGGCCTGGTCGCAATCCGATTGTACTTACGTTCAGTAGATAACTCGTATCTTTAAAATTCAGTTGGATAAAATTCCTGCGGTCGGCAGAAGCAGTAGACCATGACTGATTTGCTCGTGATAACTTAATATGTGTACTGTACGTATGAGATGTAATTTGATCACTTGGATCTCAGAGACAATGATTGATCGCTTTTTCCATAGCTTTTCGTTGTAGCATTTTTATTTTATGACATCCGATTGTTTGGATAATAGTACTTTAAATGATCGCTTGTAGATTATATATACAAATGTGATACTCACGCGATGTTTGTTTCTAATGAGTATTTTGTATCTTTCCAGGTGAGGAGTGAGTCAGTGTTGAGTCGTGGTGAGTAGCAGATAACATCCTACGTTGTTGTAGCCACTAACAGGGGTCCTGAGGGGGGGGGGTGCGTGTGGTGGCCACTTATTTTGGTCTATGGACGCGGGAGCGCTAAAGCTGCCGTAACATTGCTGGCGTTTTGAATGACTTTGTAACTTCGTTCACTGTAATAAATAATGATTATTTTTATACTATGATAAATTATAAGTATTTCTTTAATATGGTTGAGGCATCTGTTGTATGGTATTTATTTCTTAGATGTTGATCGTTGGCCAAGCCTTAACCTGGGGCTGGCCGCAGGCTTCCGACGGTCATTCTCCGTATAGTGCACGGTTATGTCACGTCACACAGCAGCGCAGACGGATAGAGTGAAATCGGAAAGATTTAGCGTGTGTGTGTAGCTCACAGCCCACACTACTACGCGCAGCTCTGGGTGACCACTCCATGAGAGCCTTGACATTCTGGGTGGCAGTGCACCAAGGTCGTGGCCGAAGTGGCGTTTTGTGAGAACGAGAGCAGGTGAAGGTTAGGAGGGGGGGTGGATGTACGATTCGGGCCGCACGACAGGTAAAGCAGCAGCGGCAGTAGCAGTATACAGGTCAGGCCCTAAACATAGAGTGTGGGGGTTATTCTGAGGCTGGACGCATATTACCCAAGAATAGCCGCTATATTTGCCGGTCAGTAATAACATAAAATGCCGGCTATATTTGGAGATCAACCCCGTCCCTTATTAGAATACTGGGGGGGGGGGGTGGGAGATAAATGTAGGGGGGCACATCTGGGGCTTCAGGGTGAGGCGGTTTACGCACCTTACATCCCCCCCCCCACGTCCTCCTCCACCCCTCGAGCCTTTACTCATCCACTTGTTTTCTCTCACGCATCCGTACTCACAGCCCCACCCATCTCGTGCCTCACCCTCGCCCATCATCTTATTCTTGCTCTCCCTAACCTCTCTCGCTCTCACACTGGCTTATGCTTTCACACTCTGTTGCTGTCCCTGACCTTCACTTACACTTTAATAGCCACGCACTTACACTTTCATTGCCACACACTAGAACTTTTATTGTCACGCACTTAAACATCACTGCCACGCACTTGCATTTATACTGCCACGCACTTATGCCTGAAGTGCCGTGCGCGTACACATACTCTTCTAACTGGCACGCACTTGCACTTCCGTCGCTACGCACTTACTGTCATGTACTTCCACTTATATTGCTACGTACTTTTACTTGGAGCCAATACTTAACACTTTTAATGTCATACACAGTTGGCAGGTCGGGGTAGGGGGGAGGGGGTGCGTGGTGGTACCTAGCCCTTAGTTTAGGGGGCACCACAAGGGTGTCTCCAGTTCTGTGTTGGTTACGCGCATAACACCATCTGATGCCGTCTTCCTTCGGCTAGGATGGCCGGCTCCGGACGGTGGGGTGGGCACTAGAGATAGTCCCGGACATTGGGGTTTTGGGCCGATCGATAAGGATGGGCTGGAAGCTGAGAATAGGTGAGGACACTGAGGATGGTAGGGATGGACACTGAGGATAAGGATTGGCAGTGGAGGTGAACGGGACACTGCAGATGGAGAGGGAGGCAGCGAGAGGGGGTGGCAAGGCTGTGGTTGTGACGGGGAGAGTAATGATGTATTGCGGCATCTGAGGTGCCAATAACCCCACCCCCCCCACCCCCTCCCAAGCACCCGCCTCCCCCTCCCCTCACTCATCACCACATCTCTTACTCTGCTGGTCTCTTCTGCCTCCCCTCCACCCCCCAGCCCCCCACCCTCCCTGCCTGCCCTTCACACTCTCTCTCTTTCTCACCCCCCGCCTCCTCCTCCCCCTCCCTCCCCCCAGCTGGCCCTGAGAATGTAGTTGCTATGCAACAGTATAGTGGTCGTGTCCCGTGGCAGGTGAAGTGTTCGATCACTTTTGAGTTTGGGTCTGCACGGTTGAGTTCGCTGTGGGATACTTTGGCCATGAGAGAGAGAGAGAGAGAGAGAGAGAGACGAATGAATAAATGAAGAAAGTATGTATCTGTGTCATGGCGACGTAGAAGGTAGTGGCGGTAAGACCCTCTGAGCTTGTGGGAAGGCAGCTGGCTAGGGGCACCAGCTGCCTGGGGCACACCAGGGCAGCTGGCGAACTAAACTCTCCCCCTCACCCCAACGTTAAATAGCTGGGATGGCTGGAGTATTTACAGGAACACTGGGAGCCGGGCGGTCGATAGTTGCTCTCACCTCCCGCCCTCCTGTCTGCTGATGTATCCTGCTGCTCCTCAGCCAAGGTTTCCTGTCTGCTGGTGTATCCTGCTGCTCCTCAGCCCAGCCCTCCTGTCAGCTGGTGTATCCTGCTGCTCCTCAGCCCAGCCTTCCTGGGGTCTTCTACCCCCACACCCCGGGCTGCTGGGTTAGGTCGTTGGTCAACAAAGATACTGGAAGCCGCGGCCCCCAAGCATACGTAGCAAGATCCCACAACCCGCTGGTGTGGTTCAGTTTGTAAACACTTGTCCAGGGCAACTCTTGAGTGCGTCCCATGGTGTTCCTAACGACTGTTGGCAAGTTTTTGAGGAATCTCTGGCCCCAAGTGTTTAAGGTGTTCTCTCTTTTTTGTGCACATCTCACCTTTCGTGTTCAGAGGTAGCATTTTACACTTTTCCATGCTCTTCGTGCCAGTAGGGAACTATATCCGAGTGTAAATTGGGAACCATACCTTCTAGGATTTTCCACATTTAGATGATGATGTGCCTCTCCGTCTGCGCCCCAGTGTGTACAGTCTCGGTGATTTTAGCCGTTCCCCGTGAATTAGTTCCTTAACCATATTGATATGAGCCTTGAAAAGATCTCTGAACACTTTCTATTTCTGCATTCTCGCCTGCCTTGTTGGGTGATATTAGAACACAGCAGTATCCTCTTCATGAGAGAATTGGCGCTTTGAGAAATATCATCATTGGTTTTTCTTCCCTTGTCATGAAAGTCGGCAGGATCCATCCTGCCATTCTACTAGACGAGGCTACAGTTGTTTTGTTATGTTCGGTGAAGGTTAGGTCGTTAGGCATTATCATTCCGAGGTCCATCGGGTGTTCTTATTTTATTTTCCCCATTCCAGAGGAGTTAAAACTTATCCCCATTGAAAAGCATGTTGTTCCCGGTGTCCAGTGGCAGGCTTCTTTTGTGTCTGTAGTTTTTCAGCGTCCTCAACCGACGGGATTGTCATACTTAATTTAGTATCATCTGCAAAGGATGATACAAAGCTGTGGCTCGTGCTGGTATCAGTGTCAGATATAAGAATGAGGAACAGGAGGGGTACAGGTACAGGTCCTTGGGGGACAGCTTTTTACCGTGGAAGTGCTGGAGATGGCATGGTTTACAACCCCATGTTGTGATCTCTTAGAAAGTTGTATGTCCATCCTATGATTCTTTCAGTTGTTCCCATCATACGCATTATATGTGCGTATGGCACCATGGTCACTCTTATTAAATACTTTGGGAAAGTCTGTGTAAATCACGGCAACATTTCGTTTCTTCTCCTGTGCCTGTGAGAGGCAAGATCATCCCGCCCTGAAACCTTGTTGTCCTGGGTTATGTGGATTCTTCTGTTCAATAGATTCAGTCAGTTTGCCTCTTAGGACTCTCTCAAAGATTTCATCAGTTTGCAGTGTTAGTGGTATTGGTTGATAGCTTGTTTAGGACTGCTTTGCTTGCATCATTGTTTAGTGGGGCGATGTGTGTCAACTTCAGACTATCTGGGATAATGCCGGAATATATTCTTTTCTCGCCTGTACATTTAGTCCTTGTGCAAGAGGTGTTTTACGTATCTTTGTGAAGACCGATTTCCAGGAGTACGGTACCTTAGCAGAGCGCAGTGCAATGGCGTGCTCTCAATGGCTCTACTGAAATCCTGCGGTGATGAGGCGATATTTGTTTTGCGTAACACTGGGATTACTGGTTAGAGTGAAGTCATTTGCGTCGTTTATCTTTAATTTTTTTTTTTCTCTGAAGACCGATATTTTTTTTTTTTTTTTTTTTTTTTTCAGAATCTCACTCAATACCTGGCACACACATGTAAGATTTCCCTGTATGTACTGGTTATCTTGTTGCCCCTCATCCTAGCCCTCCGGTCTACTGGTGCATTCTGCTACCTCCCAAGTCCAGCCCTCCTGTGTAACTGTGCGTCCTGCTACTCCTCAGCCCAGCCTTTCTGTCCACTAGTATAACCTACGACTCCTCAGGGAAGACGAACCAGTTCCTCTCTGATCCCAGTCCAACTGTCAGCCTTCCTCCTGACCCTCCTGCACCCACGTCCTGTATACCCCTTCCCCCCCCAACACCCTCACCCTCTCCCTCTCCACGAACCCCTGCCATTACCGCCATTCCCGACTTGAACTCATCCCCCGCCCTCGCTACAACCCTCAACCCTCACAGCATCATCGGTCCTCACCACCACTTCCTCTGCCACACCACTGATACTTCGATGTGCAAACGTCAGTGGCGGTTCCCCTTGTGAAACCACAGAGGAACACGTGCTCACCATGAATAGAAAGTCGAAAGAAAAAAGAAAAGGCGCCATCTGTAAACCCAAGTGACGGTCAGAGGAATAACTTTATTCAGAGACCCCTTTCCACCGCGTCTGGCAACCACAGAAAACGAGATTTTAAACACCAGTGGAAATCCAGAAGGAAGAAGACATCGAGGCAACGAACCGAGCGGTGTAAACGACCCGGAGAGGCACCCGCTCGCCAGCACTAGCGTTATCCCCATAGATACCGTCACATAGAACATAGGTAAAGCTTTCGCGTAAGTTGAAAACGATTGTTGAAGGAAAAACACGACTAATACCACGTCACAGGGTGGGATGCGTGATGCAGAGGCGCGTTGGTTACCACATTTGAGGGGCATCTGTCATCTTGCTAAATCAGGCACAACATTGAGGAGGGGGGTGTCATTCAGCCATTCTAATAGGTGGCTTGATAATGGTCCAGGCTTTTACCATTCACTGATGTGCAGCCAACCATTCACATCGTTAACACAGGGTGGTACCATACCACTCAGTGTGTGTGTGAGTGGTGTGTGTGTGTGTGTGTGTGTGTGTGTGTCTGCCTCCACATGTAGGGCAGGCAGCCACACCACTGGTCTAAGGTGATTAATCCTGGCCCAGACCTTGACCGCCCCTCACAGCACATCTCTCTTGTAGACACAGACGGATAACAAGACGGATCGAGTACCGATCAGTCAGAGGAACTAGGTCGCCTGATGGAAATATATATATATATATATTGAGTCATGTGAACTGTAACACGTGATTCACCATAAACACATCAGCGCCAACACCCTCCTCCATCAGGAGACAGAGACCCTGGCCGCTCATCAGACGTGCCTCCTGTAATGATGCCAACTGTTCCTTTTTTTTTTTTTCCTAACAACCAAGGCCTTAAGGTGAAGACTGTTAACAGAATCTGATTATATAAATAACCTGGTGACGGAGGCAGATGTTGTTCATGTAGCGTTCACTGAGCCTCAATGATGCAAAGGGCTGCAGCCATTGTGAGCCATCGTGCACCCAGACGTGCGTAGTCGTCATGTTGTCGGGTAGTTCTTTGGGCCTCACGACTACCGGACTGGCAGGGTCATTAAGGCCGTCACCGCCAAGCTGCATCCGCCAGCCGAAAAACATTTGACACCTTCTTCAGGTGTTAAGGATAATTCTAACTCCTACAGGTATTAAGGATATTTTGTAACACCTTCTTCAGGTACTAAGGATAATTCTGTAGCACCTTCTTCAGATATTAAAAATAATTCTTTAACATCTTCAGGTATTAAGGATAATTCTCAAACACCTTCTTCAAGTATTAAGGATAATCCTTTTTATCACCTTCTTCAGGTATTAAGGATGATCCTTCAACACCTTCTTCAGGTATTATGGATAATTTTGAGCCACACATACACCCCCACTGTGTATGTGGCCTTGTGTTACACAAAACGGATAGCGGAGGTGGACTGTCGGTACATACTGTCTCATCTGCAGACTACTGTAGAATACAGATTTGGACGTGTGTTGTGGGCGTAGTTGTTACAAGTGTTGGGATGACGTGGTTGGTTATTCCCACACTTACAACCACTCTCCTCTACCATCTACACCGCCGCACTTCCATCATTCTCTGCATTAACCACAGTCTCCCTAACACCACCTTCATCCTCTTCCCCGACCAGTATCTCCAACACAACCCTCTCTCACCATCACCCCTCACCTCCAACACCGCCTATCCCTCCTCCTCCTCTCACCGTCCGCCTTTACCTCCTCCACCCGCCTCCACCATTTCCTCTTATCATCCCCCACACTCCCATTCTCCAGCAACCAGCCCGCCAGCATTTCCCCTCCAATACCTTCCAGGCCTGAATTCCAGGCCAGCTAATTCTCCACAACCATTGTTGACCCAGTCAGTCCAGGGACAGTACATAAGAAGGAGGGAGATGGCTGTGGCCTGAAACTAAGGCCGTGATGTGTTACGAACCCCCACCCACACACACACACACCCCACCCAACACGCCCGGCGGTCGTTGGGGGTTGTTTAACTAGTAAAGTAGGCTGTGCCGGGTCTATGTCTGGAACACGTCTTTATTGACTTTGCTGCCGGTCGCCTTGAAATGGAGCACCTCTCGATTGCGTAACGCTGAAGAAGTGCCTCTCTCTCTCTCTCTCTCTCTCTCTCTCTCTCTCTCTCTCTCTCTCTCTCGTTACGTAACGCTTTTATATTGCATCACGATCTGTTACGCCCCTCCCTTCTCCCTGTCATCACTGTGCTTCACGGTCCAGTAAAAGAACTCCGTCACACCTTGCCTCACTGCCTAGTAGTCTCCGCTACACTGTCTCACGACTTTTTATTAGCCTCGCGTCACACTTGCTATACAGTTCAGCTGACAAACTTCGGTGCGTTTCAACCCAGCAGACCAGCGTCACATGTTGCTTCACGATCCAATAGACCCGTCACACATTCCTTCATGGCTTAGTAAGCCCCACCACAATTGCGTCACGGCTTTTAAGTAGACCAGTGTCACACTGCTGCACGACCCAGTATACCAGCGTCACACTACTTCACGGTATAGTACACCAGCGTCACACCAGGTCACGTCAGACTTTGCTTCCCCGCGTCACAGTTTCACGGCCCGTTAGGTTCCGTCACAATTTGCTCAGCCGCTCAGCACACTCCTGCACATTGCTTCACGGCTTTGTAGACCCCGTCACATTATACTGTGCAAGAAAATGTAGACTGTATTGCGCCAGATTCTATCTCTGATCAGTTTGCCAGCGGAGGCAATCAGCATATTTCCAATTGTATTACCAGTATGTTACGATATATATATATATATATATATGTTGGAAGGTATATGTATGTATTCAAAATACATGTGCATATATGTATATATGTGTGTATGTGAGTGAATGGATCTTTCTTCGTCTGTTTCCTGGTGCTACCTCGCTGATGCGGGAAACAGCGATCAAGTATAATAAATATATAAATATATATTTATCATATTTGATCACTATTTCCTGTGTTTGCCAGGTGGTGCCTTGGAAAAGACGAAGAAAGATCCATTCACTCACCTACATGCACATATATGCACGGTACATACATATTCATACCAACATATACATATATACATACATATACATACACGTGCATATACACATATACACATGTACATATTCATGCTTGTTCGCCTCCATCCATTCCTGACGCCACCCTGCCTGACAGGTAATAGCATCGCCGCCCTCTGCATCAGCGACGTAGTGCCAGGAAACAGATGAAAAAGGCCACATTCGCTCACACTTAGTCTCTAGTTGTCATGTGTAACGCACTGAAACCACAGCTCCCTATCCACATCCAGGTCCTATCAGAACTTTCCATGGTTTACCCTAGACCTATCACATGCCATGCTTCAGTCCATTGACAGCACGTTCACCCCTGTATACCACATTGTTCCATTTCACTCTATTCCTTGTACGTCTTTCACCCTCCTGCCTGTTCAGGCCCTGACCACTCAAAATCCCTTTCACTCCACCCTTCCACTTCCAATTTGGTCTCCTTCTCCTTGTTCCCTCCACCTCTGAAACATATATCTTCTTTGTCAACCTTTCCTCACTCATTCATTCCATATGTCC
>JAYMFT010201107.1:0-25553 GCA_038088735.1 Panulirus argus
TATATATATATATATATATATATATATATATATATATATATATATATATATGCAAACCTGCACACACCACTGGTGGTAAGTACTCATCAATTCGGAGTCGACAAGTTCTTGTGCCAGCGAACCTAATGCATCAAGGATGATTGAAAAAGAAAAGTGACATGACATAATCCCACGGAGGAAAAGATGTATAAGAACGGGTTTCGTGAACGAGACGGAATCAAGAGTTTATGAACTGGATTCCCCGCTATTTTACCCATAGGGCAGCCAAATATGGTCGTGATCCACAGAGAAATGTAGTTACGATGATCTCCCGAGGGTCTGTGTTTGAGAATTCTGTCCTATGATTATGACTGACTGGCTTCGGCATTGTGTATACGATCCTTCCTCTTCTAATCCTTTATATTAAAGGACGGACGTCCAATTAAGCAGATCCCAGGTTCTGTTTCGTTATCTGGAGAGCCTCAAAAACCCTTTCACAGCAATGAAGTTTTCTCTCACAACAACTTTAAGAAAAAACACTTAAATAATCCGACACCTTTTTCAAGTCTGTTTATGTGAATACATACGTATGTACACGAATGAACCACTAAAGTGACTGGCGACATTACTTGCCTATGTGCTCAATCTGATATCTTCTTTATGTTCTTTAATAACTTAGCAGGAATTTTCGCAACGTCAGGCATACTCGTCCAGAGTTATCGCCCTGCCTGGGCAAATACACCCCCATCTGAAGTCACCACGGTATATCGGTATGAAGCCACAAGTCTTCGTCTGATATCCGTGCGAGAGAGAAATTTAATAACCCACGCACGAAACGTTAAAAGAAAACCAACGAAAATACTTAAAACTCCCGCTGGACGGCGGGGAGTTAAATCAGGTTAATGTTCAATTAAAAATACTCGAGAAAGCATTCAAGAGGACCGCTTGCGAGAGAGATTTGGCTTGTTGCAGGGTACAACAAGAGGCAATGTACCTCCAAAAATACATTATTTGAACCTTTGCGTCCGTGTTTTTCCTGTGATGTGACAGGACGGCAGGTTCAGAAGCTTCGAGACGAGATGTCGCTCGTCACTGATGAAACTACAGTGTTTATGAGTGACTTTCCCGAGAGCGTTAAGCATTAAGTTTTTGTGACGAAAGAAGTTACAGTCTGTCTAATTTTTCTCTTCTCTGGGTGGAGTGGGAAGGTTCTTTCTGTTTTCCCCGTTTCGTTTCTCGTGTGTCCGTTGGACTGTTTGTTTTAATCACAGTCTATTTAATAACTGTCTATCTGTCTCCAACTTTCCTCCCTTCTTCCTTCTCTCTTTGCCTGGCTGTGAGAGTCCTCTCCTTCTCCCTAACCCCACTTGTTTCATTCTAGCTCTTCCTGTCCCTAAAGAAATACGTCTCGTTGTCCCATCTCCTCCTACGAGCATAATCTCTCCTCATCCTCAAAAAACTAATCCGCACAGACAGACACGCTCAAAGGTGCCCATAGCTGACGCCCTAAATACATGCTCTTCAAAGTCTAACGAATGGTGGAGGGGTATCTATGCATATAGCAGCCTACTGCAGAGGGTGGGCGAGTAAAATCTCAACAGTAATAAAGGAAAGGGGACTAAGACCTAATCTGATCTCGGCGACTGTTCCTGACTGCTGATTTTCATGACTCTTCTGACGTCTGACTGTCGTGACTGGCTTTACCTTCGTCGCTTTTCAGTACCCTGACCTTTCACGACCCCAGTGTCTGGAAGAGAGGTCGTACTTTTACAGCCGTCCTCTTCACAACGACCCCACGGACCTCAGTAGCTGGTGTAAGCCCTCGTCTTAATCGAACCATTGGTTGCCAGTTTCTGGCAACCAATGGAATATGTAGATATTTGAGGTTGGCCTCTATAGCTGCTTACCGCCATCATTGTTCCCAGTGACAAACTGAGGACCACAGAGTTAGAGAAAATATTTTCATTTAGTGTGGTTTGATTTTTCTCTGTAACCCACTGTATAGAACCGTCCTGTCAGACAAAGGTTAGAAATAGAAGCTTAATTCTTCATGTGACACAGGACTCCAGGATTTAATACCAACTTTTTTTCTAAGTCTTTTTCGTATCCTTGATTGCTTACCTGGGAACGAAACTACTTTATTCATGGAAGTACATAATCATGTCCATTCAAAAGCAGTAATATACAATGAAAGTAATTATATACCACAAAGGAAATTTACGTTGAAATTTACGTCAATACCGAACATCTGATTGTGCCAGGAGAAGTATGCGTTGCTATTGTCTGTCAATCAAGCAGGCCGTATGATATTCACATATAAAAGAAAAACTGTAAAAACGATTGTGAATAAGTTTACAAACGGTTGATCAAATGCCGAGGGATTTTCGTGTTTGTATACACAGCTGAATCCCATACCTGTAGACCTGAAATTTATACTCTATCCTGCCTATTCGTTTGTGTAGTGACCCCCCCCCCCCCACACACACACACACACCACCACCACCACACATTGATACATTCCACTGAGAATGAAAAAAAAAATCTTTTCGAAACACAAAAGATAACATGGAGAGGAATTTTTATGAAACTGCGATACCAGGAACACAAGCAGACAGCACCTATCTTCAGGAGGCTGAACGCTAAATCCCACTGCTGATGGATCCGAGACAAATACATTCAAAGATGTCATCTTTGCCTCGTGTGAGAAGCGCAACGATTGACGGTCCCAAAGGAAAAGAGAGCCGAGTTGCGTATGCAAGACGTTGCTTGGAACGTCCGTGTAGGTGATGGACCATACGTCTATGTTTACGATCCCGAGACGTGATACGAATGCGGCATGACAAACACCAAGGGCACGAGTCTGACACCAACTGGCACGCTGCCTATTGTCACGAAACCAAGGAGAAGATTAAGATGATATCCGGTCGTCTAATGAACTGTGAAAGATATGAGGAGGATTTTGTGGAACAATATACCTGACTTTGAGGCTTTTAAAAGTCTTATATTCCTACTTTTGGCTCAGACTTGATAGTGGGAACATTATTTTCTGTGTCATTCCCCTCCAGAAAGAAAAAAAAATATCATGTATAACATATAGACCGAAAATTTACTTTTTTCTTGTTTCTAAATATCTAAAACTTCCAAGTGATACCAACCACGTCCTCTTCAGCTACCATCACTTAAAGATACCTTTACAGGCTACCCGTGAGAAGGCTGCCTCTCTCACGAACCTGTTTGGACTTGAGTGACCCACAAACTAAAGACCTCAGTTGAAATCTTGCCTTATTCTTTAATCCATCGTATGGGTCGCGTCAAGAGGCAAACTGATGATACTTTTCCACCGTCGTCTCGAGCGAATCGGCCCGGACTCATATTGCTTATCATACGTTTGTTTGAACGACCAATATGCCAATTTCACCTCCCTACTCTTCCATGAAATAGCACGATTTGTGCCGTCTTGGGAACTCACAGAATCTAGGTATCTGAGTAATGATGAAAATAAATCCTTTTTTTTTAATCTAATTATTTGAATACTGATGAAAAACAAAAGTTGTCTTTTTTTTATTGTAAACAAAAGTAAGACTTCGACTTGATATCAGTACATTTCGGTGTCTTCAGCATCCTGAAACAATTCCGGTTCAGTGAAGCTTCGGAAACGTTCGCACTAGAGAGAGAGAAAAAATTTCGCTCTCGTTCCACCTGGAAACGAAGCTTCGAACTATCTCCCGATACCAGTGTTAGTTGGGGAACGCTCAGGAAGACCATAAGTCTTCCTGACTTTCCGATGTTTTGTTGGATACAAGGCAAACCCAATATCCTGAAGACTCAGAAGTTCACTGTCAATATTCAGTAAGTATTCAACTTTGTCTCACGGCCGTCAGTGGAGCAAGCTTAAAGTACCAAAGCTTAAGTACTCAATACTCTAAAAACTTTTGACAGCTTTACTTAAAATGTGTATCAAAATACTCGTCTGCGAAGACACATTTCCGAATATCGTCTTAAAATCATATCCATTCCAAGACTAAAAGAACTTCAGAACCCAGTCATATCATCTCGGAAGACACTTTAAGTGACAGCAAGAAAATTCGTCTGAAGAGTGCACTACTTTCTCAAATATTCCTGCACCGATGAGCCGTCACTCAGACAAAGGAAGAATTGAATACATGATACTTGCAAGGACGCTATCATCACTAAACTCCTAGTTCCTCGAATCACAGGTCAGCCCAGCAAAATAATTGTTAGTAATTCCTCAAATAACGGGACTAAATCTTTGATGAACAAGTGTACGGGGCAATGAATTATCATCTGGCTTTAAAAAAGTGAAATAACATACGCATTGAGGAAATCTCTAACTCTACTCAGGGTTGTGTAAGTGTGTGTGTGTGTGTGTGTGTGTGTGTGTGTGCGCGCGCGCGCGCGCCCCACACCCTTCTCAGATCCGTAGGCTCGTGTCAGGAGATGCACTAAAAATCCAACTTTACAAAACCAATAAAGATGCTTCCGGGTGCTGGAGAGAAATCGTAAACCGACCCGGATAAGAAAACCATTACAGCAGCCGTAAATAACGTCGTGGGGAAATCTGTTTTGCATGCACACGCATGGCTGTCCTTACTTAAAGAACTTAAGGCAAGCAAAGTGCAAAGCACGCGCTCGCATACAGACAGACATGGATGTAAACACAGACACATTGATGAATAAACACGGGCCGGGGAAAAAAAATCATTGTACACAAATGATGATGCTGAGGGATAACGGACGAAGAATATAATGAAAACGAATAGCCGGACCAACAATTTGAGGTTGCAGGATTTCCATCGTTTCATGTGAAGCTTTTCTGTTTTTTGTTTTTTTTTCTCCATTCAGTAGCTTCCACCTGAGTTATTTTTTCTTTACGGACAGTGAAAAAATCTATTTTCCTCTCACGGCTACGACTCTAGCATAAAGCTGCACTCCTGTGAATTTGGGGTCCATCAGTGCTAAGCTGAGAAGCTTTGACTGTTCATGTACACAATGATGAAAATCATACATGAATCATATACTAAATATGAATATATACAAATATACAAATCCTTTGACACCGGGATTCGAACCGCTTGTATTAGCGCGGAAGCTGGAGATAGTTAGGCAGTAAGTTACTGAGCCTTTGGGTTCATTCGAATAATTTTTATAACTTGAAAGTTAACAGCAATTATGGCTGGCAGTTTATAGGCCTAAAACCCAAACAACCAACCGACTAATGATGATTTGAGATTGTACACACACACACACACACACACACACACACACTCTCAAACACACAGACAAACACACAGAAAAAAAGTCTGCTGTTTACTCAAAGTTAACTTCGACTTAACGAGTTCAAGTCTGCGTGTTGTCGTTCGCTCGGAAGGAATCCGGTTAATCCGTCAAGAATTTCAATTACGTCAGAAAATGCAATATCTTACTTACTAGAAAACTCAGGAGAAAATAATATATCCGAAAATTAGGGCCTTAAATATTTGGGAAACTATGTACAGTGCATCTAAAAAATGTAAGTGTCTTCCAATGTTTCTCATTCATATGAAAACATACTTAATACATAATAAGATTAGCCTTTTCTCTCAGTTTTCTTATGTAGGTCTGTAACTTGCGAATAATGATGAGAAATGTATTAAGACGCTTTCATGTTATTGAAGTTATATATATATATACATATATATATAGATAGATAGATAGATAGACAGATATATAGATAGATAGATATGTACGCACACACACTCCCACATAGGTATAAGTTGTCTGACAGGAGAGAATGTTAAGAGATGTGACCCCACGAGTGTAAACCTCCCTCCCCATACGGTGCAAACAGGTAATAACTAATAACTAATTACACATTCACACACTTTTGTATAAACAAACCAGAGGAGGAATGGACTAAGACAGGTTGTGTAAATTGTCAATGCTGACACTAAACTGAACCTTATGAGGGTGTCTAATGGTATAAAAAATAATCTCAAGAGATGGGATCCCCTGGATATAGATAGATCTCTCTCCTTATTGTACGAGTAGGTCATTCAGACATACAAATTCATACACACTAAGCAAACACACAAAAACAATCGATGCTTATATTTTCTTTCACTACTTTGTGTTCATTATAGAATCAATTCTAAATAGTACTGATAAGGGATACTGCACTCTGCATCCAAAACTTAATTGATTATTATTTGGTATGGTTAATAATCCAAGAAAATTGCCCGCAGTAATACTGCGTTCAAAAATTTATTCATTGTGCGTATTCAAATTAACTGTCATTAACATATTCAATAATTTAGCTGCATATTCATGGAGGGATTTTCGAATATATTATATTCTTTTGCATTTTCCATTAAGCCCAGTTGTGTGGCTTTTGTAGTTAGTGTATTAATGACATATATATATATATATATATATATATATATATATATATATATATATATATATATATATTACATAATATGTGAGTGTGTATTATCTGGCTTCGACCGCAAGAGGTTACTACGCGAGTGATAAGTGACCTTGGGCGAGGCTGCATCATTGGGAGTACAGTCCCGTTGAAGAACGTCTCACTCTAAAGTAGTCTACATTTTCCCTCCGTCAAGAAATAGCGAAGCCTTGAGCTACAGGAGCCTTAAGAAAGAGAGGTCCTGGGTAACACCAGGTCTCTTTCTTAGAATGAGGTCCTGGGGTAATCATAGTAATAAATGTGTGTGTTTGATTACTATTTGTGTGTTACTGGGAGAGAGTTTTCCACTAGTTCTGCCCCCCTCTCCCTTAATCCTGTATATATGCACAGTGTTTTCACTTCTAGCATAAATCTTGAACAGCCAATATGACCTGCACATGTCTCCATATCCAAGATCCGCAGCTTAAGTGTCGAGGGGGAGAGGACACTCCCATGACGACTCAAACAGCCTCTAAATCTTCACCTGAATTAGTTCTTGGGTTCTAGATGTCCCTCAAATCTTCTCCGCTGTTTTCACGTCCCTCCAACTCGTCACAACACGGACCCACGTAGTCGACAACACAGACGAGCGGTAAAATGACAGGCTATATGCCTCTTTCAACTCCAACCAAAGCCCCTGCCAACGAATTACGACTTCAAACTTTTCTGGCGTTATTTTTCCTCTCTCTGTCTCTCTCTCTCTCTGTCTGTCTCTCTCTCTCTCTCTAGCAGCTTAATTTTTTACATCATGCATAGTCACGATTTTTAACAGACCTTCCGCTTTCATTCCGCTGTATTCATTCTTTTTTTTTTTTTTTTTTTTGCAACTGAAGTATTACTGTCAGTTTTTACAAACACTGTCGGACAAACTGTATAGTTGATTTTTCAAGTTAAAAGGAATGACTTTAGTTTCCTTCATTTACTGATTAAGTCAATTATATTTGGACAACCGCGTCCCTCTCAGGAAACAGGGACGTTGTTCACTCAAGGTGACTAGATGATACAGCAAAAGAAGACTTCTTTTTTTTAAATAGAACCTCTCGCAAAAAGTAACTAGTAAATATAATCTATCGTTCTACCAAAGGAATTACTTTTGCATATGCAGGAAGGGAGCGGGATGGCGTGAATGATTTCGGTGTTTTTATTATACTATCATTATTACCCAAGACCAATGTCTATGACAGAGATCTAGTGTTACTCAGTACCTCTCGAGAGGTTCCTGTTGCGCTTCTTTCAGTAGCAGGAAGACAAAGACTCCCTCTGGGGCGTGAAGTTCTTTGACTGAGGGCTCTACCCCCAACGATCCAGCCTCGCCAAAGGTGACTGCTTCGCCCGAGGCAAAACTTCATGCGAGCGAAAGCTAGTTGCATCCCTCGGGGCCTTTGTCTGAACAAATACAATTTCCCCTGACCATGTAATGTTTGTATACACCCATCATCGCATTGAGGATGAAAGTCTCTACAAAAGGTTTCGAGATGATGGTTTTTCCTGTGTCTCTTCCGTGGCTCTATATATTACATTCCGTAACCCTGGAATAGGATTGGATGTAATCCTATGGATTTCAAATAAATAAAATCAATCTGTCCAGACATAAAAGACTTTTCATGCCAGATATCATGGAATCTGACTGTATATTTTGGAAAAAGTTCTTAAGCATTTGTCATGCATAACAAGCTGGAGTTGGTTCCGGAAACATGTACCGTATTTCTTGCAGATTTTTATTAATGTCGTTTACTCAATACTGCTGTTTCTCTATACTAACCTTCTGACTCCCTATCATTATACGCAGCTGAGCCAATCAATGGCACGTCCTAACGAGAACTGACAAGGGTTACCACTTTACGTGACAGATAATCTCGCCATTCAACCCTCAGATTTCCAGCTCTGAGGCTTTCCTATACACTGCCCTCCAGGAAATAACTTCGTCATACACCATTGGGTCTTCTGTTATCTGGCCCTCCCATGTAACTGTCTTCCAGCAGATAACCTGGTCACAGACCAACGGGTCTTCTGTTATCTGGTTTTCTCAAATGTACTGTCATCCTGCAGATGACCTGACTACAGAACCATCATGTTTCCTGCATTATCTAGCTCTCACCATGTTCTCCATATATTTCAGGAAGCCAGATCTTTGTCTTTGCATCTAAGTGGAGTAGTGTTACTAGCAATAGTTCTTGCTCCTGGTAAAAGATTTATACTTATTGCTTTTACCAATGGAATAATAAGACGAGTGGTTTTTGGGAACAGTTCCATATCAGTTTCTCATATATGTCTTCCGCTTCCGATAGATTCTGTGTTGAGATTGGCCACTCGAGGATTGACCGTTAAAACCTCCTTCACCCTTCGAACAGCTAAGCTGTGGAATCATGTTCCTCCTTTCGTCTCTCCCTCTTCCTATCATCTTTCTACCTTTCAGAAACAGGTCTACAAACGCCTGCAGGGCACGGATTAATTTCTACTCGCTCTTTTTTTTTTCTCTCTCTCTCTCTCTCTCTCTCTCTCTCTCGAGTTCTATCAGTCGAGATGATTTTCTGTTGCAATATGTTTTGCCCCGTGTCACATCGGTCGCTATAAGAGAAGGAAAGTAATCAGACGTTACAAAGCGTTTCGAATTTCGTTTTCGGTCGCGCAGAGAGAGAGAGAGAGAGAGAAAGGAGAAGTAATCGAAACACCTGTAAATCATCTTCTTTAGGAGGGTTGAGGCGTCGACAGGGGTAGAAGCGGTGTTGGAGCGCCACGAGCGCTGTGTTTGCTCAGCCTACACTCCCTTGAAAAGACACGAAAACGCCTCCTGTATCTTGGCTCCAGCCACCCTTAAGGATGCCCCTGGCGGAGGCGGCTCGGCTCTCTCTCTCTCTCTCTCTCTCTCTCTCCTGGCCTGTTGACTCCATGGATGCAGCAAATTCGAACCCCGTGATGAATGAGAGACGGTGGATGTTGTCAGTGTTTGGAGTAATGGCAGGGGGGGAGGGTTGGTTTGTCAGCGTTGGAAGTAATGGTGTGTGTGTGTGTTGTCAGTGTTGGGAAGGATGGTGGGTGCTTGTCAGCGTTGGAAGTAACGGTGGGTGTTGTCACTGTTGGGAGGGACGGTGGATGTTGTCAGGACCGAGGCATGACTCATACGAACTCTAAATCCCATATCACCGACTCGTATTTCAAAAGAGCTTGAAAAACTAACAATTTGTCATGCTTCCTAAACGACACCCGACAAATTACGTACGAGAAAGTTCGACTTTCACACAGTGCATATTACAAACTTTAACAGTAAGTTTTAAATTCTGGAGGATTGGTTCAAAAAAAATAAAACATGCAAAAACTAAGTGATAATCCTTAGGAAATTTGAAATAGTACGTACTGATTTTGAAGCAATTGTCTCGGATGAAAATAATCTTCGCCAAAGCATGACTTGAATGAAAACTTTTGCTCAACACCTGAAGCAGTAATATTCACTCTTACCACACCAATACAAGGAGACTAGATACATATGAACGAGGACTTTATTCGAGATGTGCGTTCTAGCTTGATGATGAACGCCACACACATCAGTCTATTTTCGGAAGGTTGCCAAGAGTAAGTCTTAAGTACCGAACCACTTAGCTAATGACATCCTATTCCTCCTTTTTTTCCTCCATCCTCAAATATAAATTGAGCTTTTTACGTTCAAGTTTCCCTCCGCTAATAAACCGGCTTAATATGTTTAACCGGTTGATATCTGTTGAGAATGGTTAAATTTTCTGCGTCTATCGTTTCATTAATTATCTTTTCTTCCTATCGCAAATTTAGTTTCTTCATAATATGGATCTGATAAATCTTACAATCTTTTTTGCTGACGGTGTTAATCTTTACCATAGCGTTTCATGGATTTGAAAACTGTGTGATTGTCATTTACTGTACTAACTGGGAAAACCCCACATGATGTCAGCTCCCCATGCGTCTGATTCCTTTTATCACATCAATCTAGGCATAACGGATTCCATTCTCGTTCTGCTGGACTGGTCTGGCCCAACTGGACACATCCGAAAGATTATTTATTAACAATGCCAAAAGGTGTGAGCGTGTGTGTGTGTGTGTGTGTGTGTAGGAGAGGGAGAATACTTTATACGAGTTCAAGAACTTCTCCAGTTCCTGCAAGTTCTTTAATATTTGCAAAAGTTAAAGGTGGGATGAATCGGAACTTTCCCAAATGCAATGTATATGAGGCACTTGCTGCGCCGAGGTACCATCCAAGATTTGTTTAGTTTTCACGTAGACTTATTCAATATATTGTCCAGTGTTGCAGTCCAAGGAAGGGCCTAGGTAGCTTGTATTTGCAAGCTCACTGTTTAGCCTTACAGACGGAGGCAAATTGCATCGAACCTCCTCTAGGCGTATCATATAGTCTCCATTCTTGAGCACCAATATCGATGGTGTCCATACAGCTGGACGGCTTACTAAGTTCCTCTACGGAACGTTATTTCCAAAACGGCAAAACGTTGGAATTAACAACGAAGACACTCCTACTGCAAGAGGAGAGAGAGAGAGAGAGATCCAGTCTAGTCTTTGGTAATGAAGACCGAACAGAACGGGCTAAGTTTTTAGAGACAATGCGGAGGATTTGGGGGAACTTGAAGTTCGAGGGCGACTGTAGACACAGAGAGTCTTGGAACATCTTGAAAAACTGCGGGTTCAACAGACGCTTTTGGTAGCGAGGTTCTTCGCATTTAATCTAATCATAACCTGCACGAAGTTTACACAGAATGCTTACCAAATCCATTGCCTCAGATTAAACCTGATATCATATGAATTCCTAGTCACATCATGAATAAAATATACATTAAAACTCCCACACCTCGATTTCCCCCTAAACCACAGAGGTTAAGACTTTAATATCTTGGTTCTCTTTGCTTGGCTCACGATGATTATCTGATCACAGCATTACGAGGGTAGAACACTCAGGGTTGTAGACGAGGGAGTCCTAGGCGGATATCCCCCGATCATTTAAGCTTTTAAGTCGCGATCATTTTCATCCCAACTTTTCTGAACACTCTCATTAGCAACAATGACTTCATTAAGTAATACGTGCGGAATAATGGCGTCCACAACCCCGAGTCTTCAACACCCTGTTCCTCTTCGCTGTTGTAATAAAAGCCACTAGGGTATAAGGTCGCCTTTAACGAGAGATGATTGACTTTAAGCTCAATCTATTCCACGAATGAGAGAAACACCTCCACCAAATTATCCTTACCGCTGCTACTGTGCCCTCCTCCAGAGCCCACCTCCCAAAAATGGGTGCTGCATAATCAGGTTTTTGATTAACGTCCACACAGGAGCCATTTAAAGAGGCGCTACTGAGGCAAACCTGTGGAGCGTCACAGCCAGGGAAGGGTGAGAAATTCCGCCTCCTCTCGAACTACATGTACGATTCTCCTTACCACATATTCTTTTCCTTTATTCACCGAACCTCTCAACGATTCTCACTGCAAGCATAATGATGCCGATACCCTTATGATACATCTAGTATTTTCTAATGTGATTATATAATCATGTATTTAATCCTGACCGATCTTGCTCAAGACAGTCCTCATATGATTTTACCTCCGACCCGGCAGTACTCATTGAACAAGTCTGTCTCTCAGGCAGTTGACGTCGCCAGGATCCGACGCCGAGAGGAAGCAATTGGTATTGGGTCCTCCCTCCTGAGCAAGCGCGCGCACACACACACACACACACACAAGCTATTGGGTAGCTGGCCCGATATCCAGGAGGGCTGGGGCCATGCAATAGGACTTCCAGCTTCTTTCATACCACGTTTCAAGCATCGATCGAAGACGATTTACTAGCCAGCGAGTGAAGTGAACTAAGCTCTATACCTTTCCTGCTGTTTGCGACATGAATCCTATAAAGTCGGATTCGATAATCGTACGGATTTCTGTCAGCTACTCACATGAGCTCTTTACACATGCGTAATTTACATGCGTTTGAGGAGATACCTCCAGTGAGGTATGGAAAGATGTTATTATGACAAGCAAACGCTTATTAGCCAATGTCAAAATTCTGAGTTTTTATATGAAAAAGGACATAGGTTTTCTTGTCCTGCATACGAAAAAACAGGATAAAAACAAGTAAATAGATAAATAACAGTTTATATAGATTCATATTTAATTTTCCTGTAAGGGTCTGACTTCTCAAAAATTTCTCGTACTGTTAAAGTTATGGTTCCCTAGCGTTCAACATTCTTCCATACCTCAGGTTATGATTCCATGATACTTTAGCTTCACCGACAGCTCTCATGCACGCCACGTTATGAACCCCTCAGTCCCTACTTCACCAACAGCTTTCAGTCACCTCAAGTTATGAATCCTGAATGCTCTAGCTTCACCAACGTCTACCCTGTTCCTCAGGTTGTGGCTCCCAAAGGCCTTAGTTCCACCAACAGCTCTGGAGTACCCCAGGTTATGAACACCCAAGGCCCCGCGCCTCAACGCCACATCTCCTGCAGCTAAAGTTACTACGGTCCGCGTGAAACTTGGGCGTCCCCCAAACAATTCTTGTTTCACCTCCCCCTAAGGCAGCGGTGCGAGAGACTCCCTGGCCATTTGATAATTACATTCCTGTCTGCTGGTCACAAGTCCACCTACCCGGCCTGGCGCCAGGATTGCCTCTTGCGTCGCCAGAGCCGTCATCCATTAGCTTATATTGTTATATAATTTGATCAACAGTCAATATGATAAATAATCGTACCTTGATAATCGGTTCACTGGAAAAATAATATATATATATATATATATATATATGAGCACTGGAAAATGATTCCTTTATTTAACATTAAATGACCACGAGAAGACGACACTGCTCCGAGCATTTCGATTCATATTCATGAATGAGATCTCGACCACCGTCCGGGGGAATATTAAGAGAAACTCCGTCACTGTGAATCAGAAGCTTTCTGGATATCTTCAATTCTAACTTAATCAAATTTCCTACACGTACCTCATAGGGATAACTGTCAGCTGACTTAGATACGAGTCTCTCAGAGCCAAACAAACGAAACTCAGCTATTTCATTTGACAGATGTGAAACGCTACAACGAAACTTTAAATCCTTCCCTTAGATTGTTCTCTTTGAGGCGACAGCGCCATATGTACCTGTCACGGCGACACACTTGGCTGTAATGTTGCAGACACGAATTAGCGAAACATTTAAGGGATTGCATTCCACATGCAACTGCCGAAGGGAAACATCAAGCATCCCTGACTTCGACAGCCGCTCCAATACCACCTTCCACACCCGAGATTTACGCGCGTCACACGGAGCTGGAGAGACCAGATTGCATTACACTTAAGCTGAAGAACTTTAAGCCCTTCAGCGCAACATTACGATCATTGGTTTATGATAACCTTGGCCTTTGGTTTGTCCTAAGGGTCAGATCATTTACGTGATATTAACTAAGGGTCGTACCGTCGTACTACAGGATCAATGTATTGTCGTGCATAATGGTCGTCCTCTCGTGTCTCAGGAATTCAAAAAAAATCTTTCATGTGGCCCACAAAAAAGAAATTTGTAGAATCAAATATAAGCCATATTGATTCTTATCACTATGATTAAAAAACACCTGAGATATCAAAAGATTAATACGTACAAAAAAAAGGATATCGTAAAACACAAGGGAAACATGAGGACTAGTTCCGAATAATCCCTAGTAATTGCTACTGGTACGGTATTACGCTCCAGGTACAGAAAGCTGTCAGGGAAAGCAATTTAGGGATCAACATAGAAGAGGAACGCGCAGTTTGGCGCGAGAGGAAAAAATAAATGAGAGAAAGAAAAGAGGAGGCTCTACAAACGATAAAAAAAAATAAATGACACGAATTAATTAAAAATATAAGGACAGCAAATATTTGTGAGAAGACTGGAGGATAAAGGAAGCCATCTGCTAGCATCGAGGGAATACATACGAAAGGCTCACAAAATTGATGCCCTCAAAAGAAGACAGAAAATAGTTAAAAAGAGAGGAAAAAGAGGAGGAAAAATGCATCTTTTAAACTTGTATGAAAGGGACTGAAAGGAGTATACAGAATATAAGTAAACGGTGTATAGAAAGCAATACATAGAAAACAGTATGCAGATACTTGTATATAGAAAACAATATATAGAAAACATTCTCCCAAGTCTTCCTCCCCAACTACTTTTTTCCTAGTACTTCCACTTCATTCCATAGCTAGAAAGGATATAGCCATTACCCACAGCTTACATCCATACTCTTTCTCAGTTTTCAAGAGCAATCACACATAGTGAGAAGGTCCTTCAGTAACACAGTTTGGCCCAGCAAAGACGAGGGAAACGCAGACTAAACCCCTACTTCGGGAAAACGCCTCGTACTAATTCTTGAATACATTTGTCTGTTCCTTATTTGAATATTTAGCTTCTCCTTAAATGAGGCATTACATATGGCTAGAGTCATTTTCCCCCTCAGCTCCTCGCAAAACGAATACGAGGTTCCGATCTGACGCTCTGAAAAGCTTTGACACAGGCGTGACTCTCAGATCCTTCTGTACTATGTAAGAGGGCAATATGTAACAAATATTTCCCAGTGGCATGTGTGTTATTTGGACTCGTGCCCCAGTCATCCTATGACAGTGGGAATCAGGACTGCACTGCAGTTCCACACGACATCTAGTTTAAGTGTGATGTATTCGTAGACGCCATTACCGAAACAACGAGAGAACCGCGTCGTGAAAAAGCCAGAAGCCTCGTTCGTAAACGGCACAGACCTGGCGAATGTACAACAACAAGACACATTTGTATTTTTTTTCCCCCGTTACCTTCGGCGCTGACACGACACGTTCACTTCGACGGCCAAAGAGAACACTGATGCCGCTTTTCAGTAATGGGCTTTACTGTGGAAACGCTGCCGCCATCTCGGAAGCTTTAACTCCGCCAGTGAGGAGGCTTGTGAGCTGCTGATGTCGACTGTGTAGCAAAATGATGCATCGACGAAGGAAGTTAACCGAGGGAACAGGTACAAGATGATGTTACATGCTGGTCGACAGGAATGGCGTCCTAAATATCTCGTTTATATAGATGCGAGGCAGTAAAGTAGAAGGTTGCTCCTTAACCAACCACTGGCATCCAACATCTCTGACGGCATGAACACCATGTAGTGAAGATATAATAAACTAGTATGGAAATTTTATTGGAAAGTATGAGTAGGAGAACACCATGTAGTGAAGATATAATAAACTAGTATGGAAATTTTATTGGAAAGTATGAGTAGGAGAATGGAATTCGGATTTAATCACAAGCGAAACCGAAGACTCCGAGGGGAAAAAGGACATTGGACGCAAATCTTTAAAAGAAACAGAATAAACTAAGACAGGTGTATATGAGAGAGTCATTCTCCAAAGGGCTTTGCTAACAATGTCTTTAAACTATTTGTCTTGCTATGTTTCAGTTTGGTATTTCTCCCACTTCTTGGCTGCATGTTGCTGTTGGTCAAAGGTGAGGATGTCTGTCCCGCTGGACATAATGGAAGATGGAGAAGGAGAATGAACGGAAGTATTTAAGAGATCAGAAAATGAAATGTAGGGAGAGTAGAAACCAGCTTATGCCAGGTGTGTGTGTGTGTGTGTGTGTGTGTGTGTGTGTGTATCTCGACACTTAATAGACCTGTATATACAGGCCATTACTTACGGAAATTAAGGGAATAATTGATATGTCTGTTCCATCCTTTGTGTACAGAATGCAGTAGGTAGAACTTAACGTGGAGGGAGGAGTCAGGCATTCTCTCTATTACAAAACAATTATCATCGTACGTTAGACCAACTAACTGGAGAACAGATGGGTCTACACATCGCTTTTCTGAACCTCCCAGAGAACGGCCTCCCACTAAAGAACACCACGATCGCAAAGAACTGCCAGAGAACGGCTTATTACACTGGGATATTACGAACGTAAAGAACAGCCAGGGAACGGCTTACTCCTACAGAATATAATGATCGTAAAGAACTATCAGAGAACGGATTACTCCCATAGAATATAACTCTCGTAAAAAAAAAAACAGCCTAAGGATAGTTTATTCCTGAAGGATATTACGATCATAAAGAACATCCAAAGAGATATGAGAAATGTCTCGCCTATCTCCGTAGAGAAATGAGAAATGTCTCTCCCATCTCTTTTAAGGGGACTATATGTATGGGACCCCAAAGTGTATCCATAAAACAGTGTTCAACCTGGAGGAAAAGGAAAATAGAGAGACCATATTTCATGTACCCAATACCACAGCTTTTCCATGGGATACGAATCGTGTTTCTATAAATACAGTTTCATCATCGTTAAAGGTGCCATAGTAGACGAACGTAAGTGATCATCAATCTTGTATGGAATGCAAAGAGTACGTTCTGTATCGCAAGAAGGGAAGATATAATCCTCTGAACAAGAGAAACTCTCTTTGAATTTTGGTTAAGTTCTGTACCATACAGCCCAGAGCAAGTGAATAGGCAAAAGATCAAAATAAGAAAGATACATTATTACTACGATCTACATTTATCAATAATTGTAATGTTAAGTTTTACGTAAGCGAAGATAAGTGATTATTTCTAGGCATTCCTTCCCACTGCAACCAAAATTTTCATCTCATATCTAAGATGCTCAATATTACAAACTTCTTGGCTATTAACGGAGGCATATTAAATATATGGTAAAATCTCCGAGAAAAAAATCATCTCCATCACAGACGTTCTAATCATCATCAGCTTAACTTGTGTACAAGCACGAGGAATTCTACAGCTCTTCCAAACACGGCGAAAATCGTAATAATCGATCATTACCTAAAAAAAAATAAATGAATATATATAAAACGTAAAATAAGTAATACCTTCTATGCATTCTGATATAATATTTAAATTACTTGGTACTTCCTAGTTATTTACGAAGCGTCCCCACGCCAACGGTGTTTGGCATCCTCGCCTGCTGATAGCCGACTCGGTGCTGGTATCATTTCCTCTGTCGGGCGTGGAGCCTTATGGAGGCCCCGGGCGGGTACATCATTACTGTGGCCACTTGTGGCGGTGAGGGACTCAGGCTCGGAGGCTCAGGGGAGGCAGGCCCCCAAGAAGGAACATCATTACTACCACCAGTTGCTGAGGCTTTAGGAGATACCCCCGGGAGGAGCTGATATCATCACGTGCTACAGGCTGTGGGGGGTATCATAGCTAGGCCCCGAAGGGGAACGTTACTCCTGCCATCGTCCAGGGATTGATGGGGGGGGTGGCACAGGGACCTAGCTAACAGGCCGAGCGAGCGTCACTCTAGGCGTTAGGGTGTGAGGAGCCGAGACGCTGGGTCGCTCAGCAGCAGACGAGGGTAGGGTAGGGAGACATACTCCCAAGGGAAATATCGGGAGTAGCCCGACATCAGTCCGCTGCCCGAGGGCCCGGAAATAGAGGGGAGGAGAGAGAGAGAGAGAGAGAGAGAGAGAGGAATGTTAGAGGTGTATGAGACTTAAGTAATTCTATTTTGGTCAACTAAGTATGCTGTAATCAATCAATGTTTAACACGTATCAATACTAAAACAACATTCTAATTTCTCAAAGAGATATTAATAGTAATTATGCTAGGATTACTTACGCTTTTAGTCTGGTAAACATTTTCTTAGTACATCATCAACAACGGCTATTTCTATGAATAAATCTGCATGATTCTTAACAAGACAGGATTATGGAACAGTTGTTTCTCTCTGGTGTTTCAGCTTGGACGGCTAATGGCAAGGGACAGCCAGACACCGCAGCTCAACAAGCTCTCACCACCACAAGCGGAAGGCCGTCTGCGCGTTACCATGATGACACGAGGCATGGCACTATCTACACCCAGTAGTGTACCAAGCCCCCAAGAGACACTGGTAAGGTCGAAAAGCAGCACGTAGCAGGCGGCCATGGACGGGGACATGGTATGACACTGCATTGCCCAACCGACACACGAGAGGCATGGAGTCCAAAGTCATCATTCCCCCTACTTTGCCCACCTTTGGACATTCCACTGTCTACGTCTACCCTACAGGTAAGTCGTCCTCGCAAATGCTATGCAATTTCCTCAGACTCAATGATAACAGAGATCTTTTTATGACGTGAGTAACGAGTTTAATTTCTCATGTCATATTCGTTTGTAGGAAGAACAGGAATTAAAAACTTTATTTTGTGAGGTACATATACCGTGTATATATATATATATATATATATATATATATATATAATTTCGTCCCATCATTGTGATCAGGGACATTAAAGCTAGATCCCTGAATGGAATCGGTGAGGAGGAGAATGATGTAATCGACATAGCATTTGGGCCTCTTGGGTTATTCTCTCTCTCTCTCTCTCTCAAGAGGTAAGTAAGTAGGTAACTCGACTCGTCTCTTAACCCAAGTAAGAGAGAGAGAGAGAGAGAGAGAGAGAGAGGAGATTCCTTTTTCTTCCGAAAGTAATGAGGTTCGGTGAAGGGGATCTACTGATTTAAAATTCATTCCATCGTGAAATGAAGAGCGAGTGACGGTAAAAAAAAAAGAAAAAATAAATCTATCGATAGCGTATGGCGGACTCGAAAGGATCTCTCTCTCTCTCTCTCTCTCTCTCTCTCGCGGTGAGCACTGTGCGTTAGCCCTGCCTCACAGAAAATTTGATTTCACCCTTACCATAGTAACTATTATATATATATATATATATATATATATATATATATATATATATATATAACCAATGACTTTTTCACAGCAAAAAATTGTATGACTTTGAATTCTTTTACGGGCGTTCTGAGAATGGAGTGGGATTTTCCGAAAAGGCTGAAGTCAGTTGGCTTTACAGAAATGTTTCTGGTCAAGTCTGCTCCGTATAACACACTGCACCTCCTCATGTAAACGTTTTGAACTCACGATCCTGTGTCTCATATGTGGCTTAAACGTTAATGTATGCATCATCATTTATTCCTGTTAATGTCCTTTTAGCCTTGCCCCTCATTTACCGTTGTTTACGAGGCTGTCTATCGTACAATCAATACTTCTTTTACCGTACCTCCTCCAACGAACCGAATTACTAATCCAATGCGTCTCCTTCATACGCCGTTTCTCAATAAAGTCCTCCTCAGAATAACCTTTTCGTCTCTAACAAAACTTGGTAATACACGTTTTCTCATTCTACATCTCCCATCTGCCTCGAATTCTCATCGCCGCCGCTCTCGGCATTATGTTCGCTCACACTTTCCTGCAATTTCGCAAGCATTCGGATTCTTCCGAGCCCCACACATCTTCCTCGCACACCCTCAGGGCCCTGGCCGGCGGAGATACCCCTCCTTAAAGCTCAGCATTTGAGCAAACTGATTCCATCAACACGTCTAAACTTACACATATAAAATCCATTACATGTGTTTTGACGCGAAGAAGGTATTAAAATATGATCTAAAATCATGACGTGTTGGGTTTCCGACAAGCCTCTATGTAATTCATTGCCCAAAAGGATTTTCCTTTTTTTTTTTTTTTCCTACTGAAAACATTTCCATTTCTTCAGTTATTATGTGGCGTATTACAATATCCATTAATACCCTACCACAACTCATAATGTCTACTAAAGGTCACTGGAACATTTCCCTGCAAACAGATGATACTGGAAACAGGAAATAATGTGAAAAGGATAAAGTCGAGAGTTGATATGAACAAAATTAAGGTTAGCGAGTTTAACAGCAGAAAGAGAGAGAGGGAGGAAGGTTCGCTGGAATGCGAGTTCCTATGGAGGGTACCAGGAGACTGTGGAGTGTTTTTAGATACCTGGGAGTGGACGTGGCAGCAGTTGGAACCAGTGGAGTTAAAAGTGAGCCATAAGGTGAGTGATGGGGCTAAGGTCGTGGATGCTTAGGGGAGCGTGTGTATGAATGAGATGTCGCTGTCTGAGGGCAAAGATGGTTATGTTAGATGTCAAAGTAGTCTCGACGGTGTTGTCTGGATGCTAGGCGTGGGCTTGAGGCCAAAAATTACGGAAGAGGGTGGATGTGTTGCTAGGAGAATGCTTGAAGACAATATGTGGTGTAAGGAGGGTCGAATGAGTGAGAAATAATAGAGCAAGAGAGAGATAGAGAGGTTTGATTGTACGAAAAGAGCTGGCGAGACCTGAATGTGAGCTTAAAACGTTTGGACGGAGGGAGAGGATGAACGAGGAGAGACTGACGAGAGGGGCATACGTGTTAGAAGTGGAAGAAACAATGAGAAAATAATGAGATGGAAGGAAGGATCAAAATATATTTTGAGTGATCCGGGTCTGAATATGCAGTAGGGTGCGAGGCGTGCAAGGGATAGAGAAAACTGCAGTGATGCGGTATATGACTAAATATAGTACATATATGGGGACCATCCCTCTTATTGGCATCAGACCCTCACAGCCTTAATCCGGCCCTGTGTACACGGGGAGACGGGTAGTCAATGTGTCAGACTAAGGAATATAAAGCGGCCAAGCAAAATCTCTGAGAAGTTTACGGATTTTGGAGGTGGATTCAGAGCTCTGGTTTCTGTAAATTACACAGAGAGTGAGTGTAAGCAACTTAAGCAGCTTTTTGGCTGTTTCTAAGCACTGCGTCACTACGCATGGCGATTTATCATGCATTCCCCTTTCTCAATGTCGATATATGGATTGGCAAATGTACCCAGAGAATGACTGACAGCAGGTGGCAGGACTGTAAACAGATTAAACGGTCCTCATTCATCAACTCTCCCACAAAGCTGACGTTTACCTTTAGAGTTAGTTACACGACGTTTTTAAACCATCAAAAAGATTCTTGTTGACATGACAGATTTACTTTAAATCTAACAGATCAACTGCAGAAATGTATATAGATTTATACATTATGTATATTTTCATATGTCTACATAAACAAACACTATATATATATATATATATATATATATATATATATATATATATACTGGATTCTCTTTGTCTCCTGTTTTCCGCATCATACCCGCATTTCTCACTCTGTTTTCATATAATGCAATTAAGATTGCAGGTATCCTTCCTCTGTCTCATCATCCTGACCTTATCATTCCGGCGGAATTCCTCCTTTCCCCTCCCGCATCATATTCTGCGTTTTTTGTTTGCCTAATTCCTCCTGTGGCGCTAATGAGACTTTCATTCATATGTATATTTACTCTTTACTTCAATCAACTCCTTATCCTCGTTTTTCTGCTTTATTCGTATCACTGCTCGCCCCGTTTGCTGCCTGGATTTTGTGACATTTTCATGGTCGTCTGGCTTCTTGCATTCCAGGCCCGACACCCATTGTGATAATAGTTATCACAGCGCGTGGACCCAGCAGAGTGGTCTGGATGGGTCACGTCTACCATAACAACACTTCCAGGTTTCTTACGTGAAGCCATTCCTCGTCTCCTATTCTGTACAAAATGAGAATAAAACAGTTCCTCTCCTCTTCACCCACTAAAGGGGATGTAATCTAAGTCTCCGGTGTGGAACCACACTGGTGACAGAATAGTGCAGGATGATAATCGTAGGATGAATGCATTCAGAGAACTGGAGGTTCACAGAGTTATCATCTCGTAGTATGGTGGGAGTCAGTCTCACTGACGTCTAACTCAACGAGTGTTTTTATGTGAAAGATTTTGAACTTATGGAGGATTTTTCTAAGTGGTCACGTACTTTTTGTATATCACCGATTCTTATCCTCACTTTTTCTTTTCGAGGGGAGAGATTTAGCCGAGGGAACACGCGCATAAATTTCTCATTCTTTCACACCACCTTAATTTCTTTTTCCCAGACACTTCTATGCATTCCTTGTTTGCGGCTTACCACGTGTGTTTAATGGTCCCTAAAGCCCTGATTCTTGTTTCTAAATATTTTCTCTTTGGGGAAAGTTTTGGCGGAGGGAATAGGCATATTCTAATTTCTTATTCCTTCTCACTGGCTGCATTTCTTCTTCTCTGGCTGTCCTATACACACACACACTCTCTCTGCGAACTAATAAGATTCTCATCCTCTCCAGCGAGAGTGGTAAATGATTGTCTTCCTCAACTTATAATGTGTTTTCTTCGTTTTTCATCCTACAGTTTTCCCCTTTCGTATCTCAGGTTCCTGGTAAATGATTCCTTTGTTCCTGTGCATCTCAGAGTTCCTTCCTTCATTCCTTGTATACGGTGTTGAAGATCTTCTGTCCTTCATCCCTGGCGCCGTTGCTGCTGGCTGGCCTTGTACATGTATACACACAAGACCTTCCTAATGTGTAGGTTTTCACTCTCATCTCTCATAATCTCTCTCTCTCTCTCTCTCCCTCTCTCTTCCACGACTGGTATCTCTTCTTCCCTGGCCTCTGGAAGATCTCTCTGGTTTTCCCAGGATTCTGGCTCCCCAACCCTCTGGGCACCTGATCAAACTCCCCAATCCCACTGTGCTCCTTCGCCGGCATCTCCCCATCCTCTTGGACCTCCCCATCCTTCCGCACTCCTCTTCCATCCCCACAACAACCCTCCTCCCATTCCTCTGGGTTTCCCGTCCCATTCCACTCTTACATCATTCTCGAGCCGGGTGGAAAAGGGGTGAACGATCAATCAATCACCAGCAAGTCTAACCAAAGTTTCCTTTCCTCAGCATCTGCGAATAAGAACGAGGCTTGAGGAAAGGAGAATAATCATTACATCCTTCTAAAAGCCAATCAATCACTCCCCGATCCAATCTATGATACAAATATAGTTTAATGCGAGCTATGAACTAT
Organism: Panulirus argus; assembly: GCA_038088735.1. NCBI lineage: Eukaryota > Metazoa > Arthropoda > Malacostraca > Decapoda > Palinuridae > Panulirus > Panulirus argus. The sequence goes on from JAYMFT010201107.1 coordinate 23,174, forward strand.
TCATCTCGAAGCAGTTATACGAAAGATAACAGATATGAATAACTCATCTTGAAGGAGTCATACGAAAGACAACGCTTCTATGACAAGATTAACAGACACATTTAAAAAATTCGTTTCAAGGTAAAAGATCGAGCGAAATTAATTGTGGCAATTCCCCGTTACCCAATGATTTTTGCGTCAGTTTTAACGGGAGAATATTACGAGTACTTTAGGGTACAAAACTAAAAGTATAACACGTATTACGTCAATCATTTATAAATAACGCAACTCTATTACCTAAAATCTATTACCTAAAATTCAATTTCTAGACAAACATATACCAGTCAGGGTTACCATTCGATTTCTCAAATGAGAAATGGGAATTCCAGAGCATCTAGATCAATATGAAAATCTATACGAAAAAAAGATGAAATAAGAAGTAATAAGAGACAAAAGACGTCAGAAGGGAAATTTATCTAAAACTTTCGTCTCGTATTTTTTCCCGTCTCTCACAGCTGGTGATATATCTTCCAAAATACGCAAGAAATTGGGTCGCAAGAAAGCGTGGGAATATATCTCACAAAAGGGTTTCTCTCCTCGTGCCAAAAGACATCCTAGTATGTTAATTAAATCTCTATCTGTGTTTTACTTCAAGAGACGAGCGAGTTGCACACAAGTGTGTGTGTGTGTGTGTGTGTGTGTGTGTGTGTGTGTGTGCGTGTGTGTGTGCGTGTGTGTGTGGCTGCATCTAGTTTCCTACCGACAGTATCAAAGCAGGTTTAGAGGCTGGAAGTCTAACTCATCCATGAGTACTCGATCAACCTTCATGAGGCCGGATGATTTAATAAGCTGGGTTTAATGTAGCATGATGGGAAAAGATTTAGTTTAGCTATTTCACAGATGAGGGTGATTTAGAGTTAACGAGCCCCCTATTAGCCTGAATCATCTCCTTATTAAGTCATTATCTCATTTAAGGGAAGCATAACTCTCGTAGGGTGACTCGCTCGTAATCTTGCTTGTGATTTAAGACCTCTTAGGTAAATTTATGTACGCAGATGTTCATAATTCTCTTTTTTGGCTCCTGTTTTCTTACCCTTTAAAACCCCATCCATTTAGTAACTACTTTATACACAAACAAACACACACACATATATATATCACAGGGCCTTTACATTACTCTGAATTAACTCTCTTCCTAATGTTTATGAAAAATATATTTCTTTCAGGTAGTCTTACATATCAATATTAGTTATTGTATCTATTTCATTAACGCTTAAGGATTTTTGAAACAGTCTGAATCTGAACTGAATCTGAACCCTCTTACGAACGAAGTGAACCAGCGAAGTGTCGGCTCACCGAAGCCTGGGAGCGAATCTCACCAGTTCCCAAAATATTTATATGTACAAAAAATGTTTTAGAGTTCTCTGAATTCCTGTGTGTGTGCAGCTGACAAAAATACACGAATGTGACATTTGATATGTGACGAAAGAATTGCAAACGAACAATACAATATCGATGGGATTCTGGGGGTTTCTTTATCCAATAAATCCTTTTGTGTTTCGGGATGGAGAGGCGGTGGTTCGTTCTCTTAGGGAAAGGATTTTCGACATGTAAACACACACAAATAATCGTGATAACACGCCTGGTAATCATAATGTCTCTGTTACATTACCCTTTCTTTGAAATGATAAGGAAAGAAGGTTGGGACGTCTGAATTAAAACAGTAAACCGTGACCTTGTCAGACGGGTTCAGATGAATGTCAACACTCGATCCCGAAACTTCAAATGAATATTACATCACCTGGGGTCCTGTGGACTTGTGCAGCATTGCCCTCGGCCCTGACTGACTACACTCGAGTTATTGGATCTGTATTTCATCTAATACCCTCTTAATCCCCAGAGGGGCAGACGACTGAAGGATACTATTCTCGAATTCATTCATCCCTTTTCAAGACTAGTATATGTTTAGCTTTTAAGTAATACACTAATCATAGATAATAGTTTTTCGAACGAGTTGCTTTCATAGAAAAAAAGATATATTGAACGGTTGTTATATTGCGAAGAAGCTTTTATAATTTTCAACATACTGCACTCCCACCTCGCGTGTTATGGCGACCAAAGAACGAAAGGAGTGATCTACCTCGCGAAACACACACTCTCTCTCTCTCTAATGTCCATACCTTGGGCTTGAGGTGTCCACGTGTTGGTTGGAGCTGGAGGTGTTGGAGATTGTGGTAGTCGGAGTAGTGTTACTGAGTAAGAATGATGATAGCTTGGTGGTAAAGGTTGTAGTAGTGATGTTGGTAGTTATGATAATCAGTTAAACACACACACACACACACACACACACACACACACACACACACACACACACACACACACTCTCTCTCTCTCTCTCTCT
>JAYMFT010201108.1:0-11672 GCA_038088735.1 Panulirus argus
CTTATGCACCTGGTCATGAGAAGAAGGATCTTGAGAGGCAAGTGTTTTGGGAGCAGCTGAGTGAGTGTGTCAGCAGTCTTGGTGCAAGAGACCGGGTATTAGTGATGGGTGATTTAAATGCGAAGGTGAGTAGCATGGTACTTGAGGGTACAATCTGGGGGGCATAGGGTATTCAGTCGACTGAATGGAAATGGTAAACAGACTGTAGAGTCGAAAGCTGAAAAAGGACTCGTGACTGGGAACACCTGGAATAAAAAGAGGGACATACACAAATATAAGAAATGGGAGTGAGAAAGATGGTCTGCAGGCATTATTAGATTACGTGTTAATTGATAGGCGTGTAAAAGAGAGACTTTTGGATGTAAATGTGCCGAGGGGGGGCAGCTGATGGTATGTCTGGTTATTACTTTGTGTAGGCGAGGATGATAATTTGTAAAGGTTTTCTGAAAAGAGGAAAAATTATGGATGCGAAGAAAGTGGTGAGAGTAAGTGAGCCTGAAAAGGAGACTTGTGTGAAGAAATTCTAGGAGATATTGAGTGTAGAAAGCAAATGTGAGAGTAAACGAAGCTCGGGGAGTAGGTGAGGAATAGGGGATAGTTTAGGACGCAGTGCTGACACGTGCGAGAGATGCATATGACATGTACAAGGGATGGAAGTTTGATCGAGTAAAGTAATGAAAGGGTAAGAGAGAGGTGTGGTAGTAGTGAGACTGAGAGAGCTGAAGAAGGTGCGCTGAAATTGTTTGGACATATTAAGAAAATAAGTGATGAAAAGTTGACAGAAGTGGAAGGAACAAAGAGAACAGGGACACCAAATTGGAGATGGAAACATAAATGAAAGATGATTTTAAGAATCAGGGCCTGAACATGCAGGAGGGTAAAAGGTGTATACAAGACAGAGTGAATTGGAATGATGTGATATATAGGGATCGACATGCTGTCAATGGACTGAACCAGGGCATGTAAAGCGTCCGTGGTAAACATAACGATGAAAGGCTGAAACAGAAGGGAATAGGAATCGGGGTAAGAAGTGAAAGAGTGAAATGGTACAATATATTGATGAAGGACAAGTGTTATGGTGCACAAGTGATACAGTGTCTTGATATTTTGAAGAAGGATTGGTATTATTGGTATTATTACTCAGTGACCCCGCACTCTCCACAGATAGACACACACACACAAAACATCACGACACTCTTAGCTGTTGTGCGGCCCGTTGGACATGGCATCTTGAGTGCTGCGGGAGCCCCTCAGAAGATGGAATGGACTCACTCAAAGGACAGCACCAGGGCCCTGTCCACCAAGGGATCCTGGGGCTACAACATCATACAGCCCCATCATACAGTTGTTCACCCTCAGAAAAGTACAGGATGATAAAGCAAACCACAATACATGAACAACTATGAGTCACTTGCTCAGCTATCGATTAAATGCCTAACTTCATATATTGTCTTCAGTCCAGCCCGGGTGGCCGTACCATGCTTAACTCTTCAAGTGACTGTTGGGTAGTGGCAGGCAAAGAATCTTGAGCCCCTCTTTTATAGGCCATCTGTTGCATTTAGAATAATACCAGAAATCAAACAAATCGGCTGAGACGCTACCTTAACGAAGAGCCTGTTTGTTTGCAACTAGTTGTAATATTCGCACGTCTGGAAGTCAAGGGTAAGGATGTTGGTAATATATATAAAAGCTAAGTTTTCTTCCTATATAAACTTAGCTTGACGTCAAAAGTAGCACCTGGCAAGCTAGAGGGACACTTCTGATTCATTTTACGTAATTAAAAAAAACATGAAATGATCATCTTATCCATCCGAAATTCATTCGTTTCCCAAAAGTTAAATCTCGATGATGTAAATCGTCTACTACCCCCGGTTCATGCCAACTGAGACCGACGGTATGATCTTTAAGCATGACGGTACATCCCTCGAGCATAACATTACAATTGTTAAGTATGAGTGCGTGACTTTTTATCTAACCTTTACGGGTCAAGTGAAATGCCAGGCGATCGCACCACAAGGTAAATCTGCAGTGCTCAGGGGTTTATGGAAGAAACGAGGTGTTAAACATATAAAAGTAACGTAATGCGGGTGAACGTAGCTCTAGATGTGATGAGTGATGATCGACCCAAATCATTACTGAACAAATACATATTGTTCTCAGCATTCTCACGTTGTATTCGGAGCCGTGTGTGTGTGTGTGAAATAACAGGAATACAAGCAAAGTTGAGTCTTTTATTACTCGCCGAAAGATAATGAGTTTTACACCATTTTGAAATTATTTGTTTCTCCTTTTCCCTTTAATATTCATTCACCTTTTCCCGCGTCAGGGAACACGAGGGAGGTGTTCTTTCTCCCCTATCCCTAGGGATATTTCTCTTATAAAAATAATTCATTACATTATTTTTCATTGATTTCTCTTTTAAAGATAATGCATTACATTATTTTTTCATTGCATTTATTTCTTGTGTAAACATGATTCGTTACACTATTTTTCTTCATTTATTTCTCTTATAAAGATAATGTATTGCATTATTATTTCACTACTTTCATTTCTCTGTTGAATTTAATGCAGAACACTATTTTCTTTTTACTTTCACAGTCAAAGGGTCAAAGATTTCAACATGACAGAAAATTGAGGAATACGGCAAGAATTGTATCGTAAATAGCATGTTCAATGAAATGTTTTAATTTCTTACTTATTTATTGTCATCCGCTTGTGTAAACAAGGCATAGGTGACTACAGCTTCCGGAATAGTCAAGAATCCTAACCTTCACCACCGAGAACAGAAAGAAAGTAATAAGAGAGTGACCCCTACCTATATGACCGTTTTCGACTAAGAGATATTTCTGTTTTCTGTGATTATTTTTTAGTTATAACGCACACCGTGAGGTGGCGCCGTATGGCTCTCGTCGACAAGAATGTATAGTAGTTACGCTTCCCAAATATAATTATCTTGTTATTCATACGTGCGTCACATACGAAGGGAGGTGTCTGTCACTGACGTTTATCTGTTCTTCATAGTTTTTCTTTGTTTAGTGATGCGTTTTGCGTAACTAACTTACCCGTTGTGAGTTACGGATACTTTTGGTTCTTGTTTAGTGACGCGTTTTGCGGAAATAGACCTTCCAGTTGTGAGGTTCAGGTCGTTCTGGAAATGTATTGACCTAGATCACGCTTTAGTGTTTACGAATCAGGTGAGTTTTTTCACACATCGTTTTTACCGTAATACAAATTAACATGAATAATTAAGATAATATTTTAAGCACTTAATATGTGATGAGCATTATTGGCCGCTATTTTTTGCATAGGAATGATACTTTGTGATATGAATCCCGTAAAATGTTGTACAATAGGAATCATTTAGTTCCTCTGTGAGAAAAGATTCCTTGCATGTTATGTTGCTGCGTCATTTTGAAAGGGTTTGAATGCTTCTAAATGTGCCTGGCTCAGGTTGTATTAGCTTTTATTGTTCTCAGACGTGCAGCGTTTTTACCCTGTTTAAAACGAAGAGTTTCTTATTTGGTTGTATGTTCAGCTGTAATAGGTAACGAGAATTTGTAAGTACGAGAACATTAATGGACAAACACAGACGCAATAAAAGTACTTTCTGTGGTTAATTACCGTTCCGGACATCCAGCGAATTCCAAGACTTAAAAATCCCAAAATTCGCTGGATTTCCGAGAACGCAATAATACCCATTTATAGCATAAAACAAAACAGCTGCCAGTGTGACGCTGCTGCTGTTGTTACCGTAAACAGTGCTGAAAATATACATAGCGGTTAGATAAGTAGGTTTGATCATGGCTGTTGGCACTTTATGATGTTACTTTGCAGACTGTACTTCACAGTAGTAAATGTAGGAAAAATAATTTTACATTTACGTTTGAATTCTGTCAGTGCTCTGGAGAATCCATTGCCCGACTCCACATGACACCTCACACCCAGGCCGGCTGACCGTACCACAATGTCGATAAGTACTTATCGACTCTCTAAGTGGTATTTAGATGTAAACAGTTTCATGTATACACACGTATTGCCCGATTTTGTTGCTTTTCATTGGATGTGAAATGTAGACAAAGTAATGACCGTGGTGAAGCGCTTGTCTGGCAGTGATCCGTAATGATATCAACACTTCTGGTGTTTTGGTGTGGGTGGGAGGCGGGCGTTCCTGCTGACATTCAACACTCGAGTTTTCGTGCGACATTACCGAGAATGGCTGGCCAGTGACGTGCATACAGGACGATCATTTATGTTGTTTAGTGAAGTGTTCTGCATGACTAGACCTTCCTTGTTGAATAGCTTCGGTTCTACGTACCAGATAAGCGATTTTTATTATCACTGTAACACCTACAATTAACCTGATGTTGTAGAACGTTACAGGTAAAAATGTATCTAACCTCCGCCACTTAATGATTTTGTATCTCGGACATCATTTGTGTCCAGGAACATTCATTTATTAGAGCCTCTTAATTGTTATACAAATTAGTTAGGTTCTCAGGGGGAGAAAAACGCAGGTTCTGTTGTGATGCCGTGTTGAATGTGTTCCAGTATTTGCATTTTCCTTTACGTCATATACTCTGTACAATCAAGGGTTGTTAGGACATTTTCCACTTGAAATTCATTTGTCACTCCGCGTGACGTACTAAAGGTAATACATGGCCACTGGCGTACATCAATAAAGTTATGGATTATATTTAGTCATGACTGCAGCCAGATCTTAGGTTGTGTGAGATGCTTTGCCGTCTCGATAAACAAGGTAAAAATTTTTTGTACTCTCATATTCCATTCCCTTCACCAACGAAATGTTGTAGTATCCTACACCTCATATAATACGCGGGCTTTTCATAATAGTTAATCAGCATACCAGGCCATCAGTTTTGTGCAGGATGGCTGATTTGTTATGTGAATTTCCAAAAGGCTTAAGGTTTAAACAAGAATTCTGCAGGTTATATTATAAGATATTGAACACGTTCGAATACTTTGAAATGAGTCTTCCTCAGGGTGCGACATGATCTGATTGGTTTCTAAACGCAATACCAGCTTTTGAAGGGAATAGAGAGTTCGTTTCTATCAGTATTGTAGTAGATAGTGGGAATCGGTATGTTAAGGAATTAAGGAAGACGAACCTACAATACATCACATAAAGTTGCCGTCAACAGCGAGGATCGTTACACATTCAGTTACTTTACAAAAAACAGTACAGCTAATACTGTTGCTCTACTGATACTGTTGCTACTTCTTTACTATAAATAATGCTCCCAATATCACTGCTCTTTCTACTACTACTACTACTACTTCTACTACAACTACTACTACTACTACTCTTGCTGGTGCTGTTGTAGGTCCTATTGTTGGTGTTGATGCTGCAGCTGCTGCTCTCCTAAAGTTAGAACTGACGCGGTTTTTGGTATTACTGTTACTACTGTTGTTGGTGTTGCTGCTCTGCTTTTGTTGTTGTTGCTTCTCTACTACTGTTGTTGGTGTTGCTGCTCTGCTACTGCTGTTGGTGTTGCTGCTCTGCTACTGCTGTTGGTGTTGCTCCTCTACTACTGTTGTTGGTGTTGCTGCTCTGCTACTGTTGCTGGTGTTGCTGCTCTGCTACATTTGTTACTGTTGCTGCTTTACTACATTTGTTGGTGTTGCTGCTCTACTACTTTTGGTGGTGTGGCTGCTCTTTTACTGTCGTTGATGTTACTGCTCTGCTGCTGTTGTTGATGTTGCTGCTCTGCTACTGTTGTTGGTGTTGCTGCCCTGCTACTGTCGTTGGTGTTGCTGTTCTGCTACTGTTGTTGATGTTGCTGCTCTGCTACGGTTGTTGGTGTTGTTTCTCTGCTACAGTTGTTGGTGTTGCTGCTCTGTTACTGTTGTTTGTATTGCTGCTCTGCTACTGTTGTTGGTGTTGCTGTTTTGCTACTGTTGTTGGTGTTGCTGCTCTGCTACTGTTGTTGGTGTTGCTGCTCTGCTTGTGTTGTTAGTGTTGCTGCTGTGCTATTGTTTTTGATGTTGCTGTTGTGCTGCTGTTGTTGGTGTTGTTCCTCTGCTACTGTTCTTGATGTTCCTGTTGTGCTACTGTTGTTGGTGTTGCTGCTCTGCTACTGTTCTTGGTATTGCTGCTCTGCTACTGTTGTTGGTGTTGCTGTTCTGCTACTAATGTAGGTGTTGTTGCTCTGCTACTGTTGTTAGTGTTGCTGCTCTGCTAGTCTTGTTGGTGTTGCTGTTCTGCTACAGTTGTTGGTGTCGCTGCTCTGCTACTGTTGTTGGTGTTGCTGCTCTGTTACTGTTGTTGGTGTTGCTGCTCTGCTACTGTTGTTGGTGTTGCTGCTCTGCTACTGTTGTTGGTGTTGCTGCTCTGCTACTGTTATTGGTGTTGTTTCTCTGTTACTGTTGTTGGTGTTGCTGCTCTGCTACTGTTGTTGGTGTTACTGCTCTGCTACTATTGTTGGTGTTGCGGTTTTGATACTTTTATTGGTGTTTTTGCTTTGCTAGAGTTGTTGGTGTTGCTGTTCTGCTGCTGTTGTTGGGGTTGCTTCTCTGCTGCTGTTGTTCGTGTTGCTGCTCTGATACTGTTGTTGGTGTTGCTGCTCTGCTACTGTCGTTGGTGTTGCTACTGTGCTACTCTTGTTGGTGTTGCTGTTCTGCTACTGTTGTTAGTGTTGCTGTTTTGCTACTGTTGTTGGTGTTGCGTCTCTGCTACTGTTGTTGGTGTTGATGCCCTGCTACTTTTGTTGGTGTTGCTGCCCTTCTACTGTTGTTGGTGTTGGTGCTCTGCTAGTTGTTGGTGTTGCTGCTCTGCTACTGTTGTTGGTGTTGCTGTTCTGCTACTGTTGTTGGTTTTGCTGTTCTGCTACTGTTGTTGGTGTTGCTGCTCTGCTACTGTTTTGGTGTTGCTGCTCTGCTACTGTTTTTGGTTTTGCTGCTCCGCTACTGTAGTTGGTGTTGCTGTTCTGCTACTGTTGTTGGTGTTGTTTCTCTGCTTCTGTTGTTGGTGTTGCTGCTCTGCTACTATTGGTGATGTTATTGCTCTGCTACTGTTGTTGGTGTTGCAGTTCTGATACTGTTATTGGTGTTGCTGTTCTGTTGAGCTCTTGGTGTTGCTGTTCTGCTACTTTTGTTGGTGTTGCTCCTCTGCTGCTGTTGTTGGTGTTGCTGTTCTGCTACTGTTATTGGTGTTGATTCTCTGCTACTGTTGTTGGTGTTGCTGCTCTGCTACTGGTGATGGTGTTACTGCTCTGAAACTATTGTTGGTGTTGCTGCTCTGACACTGTTGTTGGTGTTTCAGCTCCGCTAGAGCTGTTGGTGTTGCTGTTCTGCTACTGTTGTTGGTGTTGCCCCTTTTCTGCTGTTGTTGGTGTTGCTCCTCTGCTACTGTTTTTGGTGTTGCTGCTTTGCTACTGTTGTTGGTGTTGCTGCTTTGCTACTGTTGTTAGTGTTGCTGCTTTGCTACTATTGTTGGTGTTGCTGATCTGTTACTGTTGTTGGTGTTGCTCCTCTGCTGCTGTTGTTGGTGTTGGTGCTCTGCTACTGTTGTTGGTTTTGCTGCTCTGCTACGGTCGTTGGTGTTGCTGCCCTGCTACTGTTGTTGGTGTTGGTGCTATGCTACTGTTGTTGGTGTTGCTGCCCTGCTATTGTTATTGGTTTTGCTGCCCTTCTACTGTTGTTGGTGTTGCTGCTCTGCTACTGTTGTTGGTGTTGCTGCTCTGCTACTATTGTTGGTAATGCTGCTCTCCTACTGTTGTTGGTGTTGCTGTTCTAGTACTATTGTTGGTGTTGCTGCTCTGCTATTGTTGTTGGTGTTGCTGTTCTGCTACTGTTGTTGGTGTTGTTTCTCTGCTACTGTTGTTGGTGTTGCTGCTCTGCTACTGTCGTTGGTGTTACTGCTCTGCTACCGTTGTTGGTGTTGCGGTTCTGATACTGTTGTTGGTGTTGCTGCTCTGCTAGAGTTGTTGGTGTTGATGTTCTGCTAATGTTGTTGGTGTTGCTCCTCTGCTGTTGTTGTTCGTGTTGCTACTCTGCTACTGTTGTTGGTGTTGATGCTCTGCTACTGTCGTTGATGTTGCTTTTCTGCTACTGTTGTTGGTGTTGCTGCTCTGCTACTGTTCTTGGTGTTGCTGCTCTGCTACTGTTCTTGGTGTTGCTGCTCTTCTGATGTTATTGTTGTTGCTGTCCTGCTAATGTTGTTGGTGTTGCTGCCTTTCTACTGTTCTTGGTGTTGCTGCTCTGCTACTGTTGTTCGTGTTGCTGCTCTTCTACTATAGTTGATGTTGCTGCACTGCTACTGTTGTTGGTGTTGCTGTTCTGCTACTGATGTTGGTGTTGCTGCTCTGCTACTGTTATTGGTGTTGGTGCTCTGCTACTGTTGTTGTTGTTGCTGCTCCGCTACTGTTTTTCGTGTTGGTGTTCTTATACTGTTGTTGGTGTTGTTTCTCTTCTACTGTTTTTGGTGTTGCTGCTCTGCTACTGTTGTTGGTGTTGCTTTTCTGATACTGTTATTGGTGTTTCTGCTCTGCTAGAGCTGTTGGTGTTGCTGTTTTCCTAGTGTTGTTGGTGTTGCTTCTCTGCTGCTGTTGTTGGTGTTGCTGCTCTGCTACTGTTTTTGGTGTTGCTGCTTTGCTACTGTTTTTGGTGTTGCTGTTTTGCTACTGTTGTTGGTGTTGCTGCTCTGCTATTGTTGTTGGTGTTGCTGCTCTGCTACTGTTGTTGGTGTTGCTCCTCTGCTGCTGTTGTTGGTGTTGCTGCTCTGCTACTGTTGTTGGTGTTATGCTCTGCTACTGTCGTTGGTGTTGCTGCCCTGCAACTGTTGTTGGTGTTGCTGCTCTGCTACTGTTGTTGGTGTCGCTGTTCTCCTACTGTTGTTGGTGTTGGTATTCTGTTTCTGTTGTTCGTGTTGCTGCCCTGCTACTGTTGTTGGTGTTACTGCCCTTCTACTGTTGTTGGTGTTACTGTTCTGCTAATGTTGTTGGCGTTGCTGCTCCTGTACAATTGTTGGTGTTGCTGCTCTGCTACTGTTGTTGGTGATGCTGTTCTGCTAATGTTGTTGGTGTTGCTGCTCTGCTACTGTTATTGGTGTTGCTGTTCTGCGACTGTCGTTGGTGTTGCTGCTCTGCTACTGTTGTTGTTGTTGCTGCCCTTCTACTGTTGTTGGTGTTGGTGCTCTGCTACTGTTGTTGGTGTTGCTGCACCTGTACCATTCTTGGTGTTGCTGCTCTGCTACTGTTGTTGGTGTTGTTGTTCTGCTACTTTCGTTGGTGTTGCTGCTCTGCTACTGTTGCTGGTGTTCCTGCTCTGCTACTGCTGTTGGTGTTCCTGTTCTGCTACTGTTATTGGTTTTGCTGATCTGCTAGAGCTGTTGGTGTTGCTGTTTTGCTACTGTTTTCTGGTGTTGCTCCTCTGCTGCATTTGTTGGTGTTGCTGCTCTGATACTGTTGTTGGTGTTGCTGCTCTGCTACTGTCGTTGGTGTTGCTGTTATGCTACTGTTGTTGGTGTTGCTGCTCTGCTACTGTTGTTGGTGTTGCTGTTCTTCTACTGTTGTTGGTGTTGCTGCACCGCTACTAATCTTGATGTTGCTGCTCTGCTAGTGTTGTTGGTATTGCTGCCCTGCTACTGTTGTTGGTGTTGTTGCTCTGCTACAGTTGTTGGTGTTGCTGTTCTGCTACTGTTGATGGTGTTGCTGCTCTGCTAATGTTAATGGTGTTGCTGCTCTGCTACTGTTTTTGGTGTTGCTGCTCCGCTACTGTTGTTGGTGTTGCTGTTCTTCTACCGTTGTTGGTGTTCTATCGCTACTACTGTTGTTGGTGTTGCTGCTCTGATACTGTTGTTGGTGTTACTTCTCTGCTACTGTTGTTGGTGTTGCTGTTCTTCTACCGTTGTTGGTGTTCTATCTCTACTACTGTTGTTCGTGTTGCTGCTCTGCTACTGTTGTTGGTGTTGCTGCTCTGCTACTGTCGTTGGTGTTGCTTTTCTGCTACTGTTGTTGGTGTTGCTGCTCTGACACTGTTGTTGGTGTTACTGTTCTTCTACTGTTGTTGGTGTTGCTGCTCTGCACCTGTTGTTGTTGTTGCTGCCCTCCTACTGTTGTTGGTGTTGCTGCCGTTCTACTGTTCTTGGTGTTGCTGCCCTGCTACTATTGTTGGTGTTGCTCCTCTTCTACTATTGTTGGTGTTGCTGCACTGCTACTGTTGTTGGTGTTGCTGTTCTGCTACTGTTGTTGGTGTTACTGCTCCGCTACTGTTATTGGTGTTGGTGCTCTGTTACTGTTGTTGGTGTTGCTGCTCCGCTACTGTTGATGATGTTGGTGTTCTTCTACTGTTGTTGGTGTTGTTTCTCTGGTACTGTTTTTGGTGTTGCTGCTCTGCTACTGTTGTTGGTGTTAATGATCTGCAACTGTTGTTGGTGTTGCTATTCTGATACTGTTATTGGTGTTGCTGCTCTGTCTAGAGCTGTTGGTGTTGCTGTTCTGCTACTGTTCTTGGTGTTGCTTTTCTGCTGCTGTTGTTGGTGTTGTTGCTCTGCTACTGTTGTTGGTGTTGCTGCTCTGCTGCTGTTGTTGGTGTTCCTGCTTTGCTACTGTTGTTGGTGTTGCTGCTCTGCTACTGTTGTTGGTGTTCCTGCTCTGCTACTGTTGTTGGTGTTGCTCCTTTGCTGCTGTTGTTGGTGTTGCTGCTCTGCTATTGTTGTTGGTGTTCCTGCTCTGCTACTGTCGTTGGTGTTGCTGACCTGCAACTGTTGTTGGTGTTGCTGCTCTGCTACTGTTGTTGGTGTTGCTTTTCTGCTACTGTTGTTGGTGTTGCTGCTCTGCTACTGTTGTTGGTGTTGATGTTCTTGTATTGTTGTTGGTGTTTCTGCCCTTCTACTGTTGTTGGTGTTGCTGCTCTGCTTCTTTTGTTGGTGTTGCTGCTCCTGTTCTATTGTTGGTGTTGCTGCTCTGCTACTGTTGTTGGTGTTGCTGTTCTGCTACTGTTGTTGGTGTTGCTCCTCTGCTACTGTTATTGGTGTTGCTGCTCTGCTACTGTTGTTGGTGTTGCTGCTCTGCTGCAGTTGTTGGTGTTGCTCATCTTCTACTGTTGTTGGTTTTGCTACTCTGCTACTGTTATTGGTGTTGCTACTCTGCTACTGTTTTTGGTTTTGCTGCTCAGCTACTGTTGTTGGTGTTGCTGTTCTTCTACTGTTGTTGGTGTTGTTTCTCTGCTACTGATGTTGGTGTTGCTGCCCTTCTACTGTTGTTGGTGTTGCTGCCCTGCTACTGTTGTTGGTATTGCTGCTCCTGTACCATTTTTGGTATTGCTGCTCTGCTACTGTTGTTGGTGTTGCTTCTCTGCTACTGTCGTTGGTGTTACTGCTCTGCTACTGTTGTTGGTGTTGCTGCTCTGCTAATGTTGTTGTTGTTGCTGTTCTGCTACTGTTGTTGGGTTGCTGCTCTGCTACTGTTGTTGGTGTTGCTGCTCTGCTACCGTTGTTGGTGTTGCTGCTACGCTACTGTTCTTGGTGTTGCTGTTCTTCTACTGTTGTTGGTGTTGTTTCTTTGCTACTGTTGTTGGTGTTGCTTCTCTGCCAATGTTGTTGGTGTTAATTATCTGCAACTGTTGTTGGTGTTGCTTTTCTGATACTGTTATTGGTGTTGCTGCTCTGTCTAGAGCTGTTGGTGTTGCTGTTCTGCTACTGTTCTTGGTGTTGC
>JAYMFT010201119.1:0-11672 GCA_038088735.1 Panulirus argus
TATATATATATATATATATATATATATATATATATATATATATATGTGTGTGTGTGTGTGTGTGTGTGTGTATAAATATATAATTTGTGTGTGTGTGTGTATAAATATATAATTTCATGTACGTATGATTGTTTATCTATGATATGAACAAGGTTCTAACATTTTCTGAGCCTTGAAAGAACATCTTTCGGGTCAGTCGATTGAACCGACATTCAGAGACCCATCCCCCCCACTTTAGCGTGGGCCTCATCGAAGCATTTAACCCTCAGCTCGAGCAGAGATTACGGGCAGCGTGGCCTTCCTTATGAACATCCTGGGATCGTCATGCCCAATGTTAAGGCATCATTATTACCAAGGTTAACCTCGGTAAGGTAATCAGTGCGCGCGTTAATGGTCAGGTGGCCAGCCAAGCCGGCGGTTGAGTGCGCTGGTATTAAACCGCCTGGCGATATAAATGTAACATTTTGGAACTCTTAACGTCAGGTAATCTCGCTGGAAGTTTTTTTTTTCTTTTTTTATCTTTTTTAAGTATCTTTTCCAAACTGTAATTACATCGATTCACTGGGGGAAAGGGTAACTGGTTGAGCAAATGGGGGAAAAAGAAAAATGTAAAAGTCACTTTTGCAGAACGCGTGTGATCTCTCGTACCTACTACAAAAAAAAAGCAAGATGTCATGATTACATTATCTTATTTTCTTAAGATGTGGATTGAGGTTAATTCTCCCAGTCCTTTTCTTCGTACTCTGCTCTCTGTACCCACAAAACCCAAAGCTTCTTTTGTAGTGGCTGAAGCCATTTCATCACTCCAGTCTCTATTTTGCGATCCTCGGGAATTTGCCAAATGCCCGACAGATGGCATTCTTGAGACGTTCTCTGTGATAACGGATCCGGATTTACCACCGTGGCATTATTTCTTTTTTCTCCCTATTCCTTTAGGATATGCCTCCAGGTGTTACTTCAGATCGGACAACTGTGCTGAGGGATTCCCAGTCCAGTTTGGAATCTACAGGGTGGTACGTTTTGGTAAGCCAGATCAAGCCTATGTTATCCATGGACAGGAAGGCCATATGAATGGATTCTGCTATGAGATAGTGGGGGACGTCTATTGTGGTATGGCTTAATGCCTTTCCCCAGGTATAATTCTCAAACGAGTAGCAAAGTTTTTTTTTTTATTTCGCATTTCCATGCGAGAAGATTCCCTCCCATTTCTCGACGTTGAATATACGAAGCCAGACCGTTGGAAATGCGGTAACACTTGGTTATACAATACACAAGGCCTGTTTGGGGGGAAATGTGTGTAAACGAAGAGAGAGCTATGGAAACGTTGCTGAAGACGAGGACGAGCGAGCAGCGAAGTCTCCCATAATCTTGGAAGCTTCACCTGCTACCACCCAAAGGTAACCTTGGTCTGTTTTCTTGACCACGTCTGGCTTGCCAGTCAAGGAATGGAGTGTACCTGTTGGTCGAGGTCATCACCCATGAAAAATTCACGTTATAATCGCTAATCTCTGCCACTGCCAGGCCGTCCACGGCCCGAGACGACGACAAAGTGCTAAACGCATCCTCCGCAGGCCCGTCTTTGGTTAATGTTGAAACCCCTTGGCTGGCGAGGACGTGTGGTATCGACGCGAGGAGCCCCCGGAGCAGCCGAAGAGGAGATTCATTCCCTGGATATGCAAAGCAGGTGTTTGTGCCCGAGGTGGCAAAAGCAGCTTAGGGGACACCATACGAGTCGGTTATTTGCTTGAGGGGGCGGGGGGGTAGCGTGTATCGACGAGGGAACGATGAGGTGAGGAGGGGACAGCTAGAGAGAGAGAGAGAGAGAGAGAGAGAGAGAGAGAGAGAGAAGCACAGGTGAGCCGAGACGTGTCGTCTCCTTTAAGGCGATTCTAGAAAGGCTGAAAAGATTTCAAGTTTGTGGACGAATGCGAAAAGCGGTGGTGGTTAGGTCCCCGGCTACGTCAGGTCACAGCGACGTCGGACTTTTGTCCCGCACCAGGTCACACTCATGCTCGACTCCCCGCTGCACCGGGTCACTGTGATATCCAGCTTCCTGGCTCACCAGGTCACAGTGCTATTCAACTCCCCTTTGCACCAGCCGTCGCGGATAGGTTCAACTCCCCATCGCACAAGGTCAAAGCGATGTTCGACCCAACCCCGCCTCGCCGCACCAAGTCACGATGATGATGATGATGTTGAAATTCCCACCGCACCGGTTGCCTACGATGTTCATCACACTGTCACACGAGGTTACGGCAACGTTCAGCATCCTGTCACTCATGTGAGACAGACAGCTGTAACGCTTACCTCGCCACGGCATCTCCTCGTAACAAACGACAGTGAGGTTCACCTTTGCCGTGGGTTGCTTGCGTCTGACCAGCATCAAGGGCTGACCTAAGCTAAGCTGATACGGCATTCAGAGAGAGGGAACGCAAAGACAGGCCCATTTGCCTCTCTGCGTGTGGCCTTTGCTGCCGACAGGAGGCTTGTGAAACATATGGTGTTTCTGTTCAGCCGATGATGATGATGATGTCATGGTGCTGGCGATGAACGAAGTCCAGGAAAAACGAAAAGAGATATGCAGTCTTCGGTCCAACGTAAGTGCTCATCCTTTCGTCCAGGATTCTCCAGGCTGACTTACAATGCTTCCATTCGCTGGAATAGGAGAGAGGGGGGGGTGGGTATCATGGGAATCCTGGAGTGTGTGTGTCTACAGAGGTCAATAAATGATATGAAAAAGAGAAAGAGCAGGGCTGGCGGTGTTCATGACATGTCGGCGTCACTGTTTGAAATACTTCCGATGTCCTTGTGTGTTACTGAAGGGATCACACGAGAGTAAGTAAGGTCGGCGAAGAGGGAGAAAGAAAGAAAGAAAACACCCAGATATCTCCGGTCTGGGGAGATTTCTAGCACCGCCTGCTACAGTGCAGCAGGCGACTGATAGAGGCATTTAATTTCCTACCTATTGTCAGTGGAGACAGACCTCCCTGAACAGACAGAGAGCTACCTACTACCTAACCGAAAATGAAGAAAAAAAGAAGACACGTAAAGAAAGCCTTTTTTAAACTGGGCGAGGATGACAAGTCGGGTTGGTGAGGGAAGCAGTCAACGATCCGGGATTATTACTTGTCAAAGGAATTCTCATCGTACCTGATCACGTTTGCCTAAGTAACCAATGAAGCGTGGAAAAGACAGAGAAAGCAATATGCTGCAAAGACACGTGGACAGAATGTAGCAGTGGAGAGAGAAATGTCTGATGAAATCAAACCATAGCAACAGTAAAATGAAGAGGAACGAAGAGGATGTGAAGAGACCGGATTAAGATTACAATAATGGTAAAGGAAGTCACGGGACTCATCGCTTAAAAAGAAACTTAGAATCAAGAATCACACGTGAAGGATAGCGAGAGGCAAAAAAGTATATCTGGGTCTAGATCGCAATTTTGCTCAGAAGTACACAAGGACGACAATCTTCAAGACACGCAAAGCATGCTCGACCCATCTAAAGAGCGTGCCTCAAGCCAACTTGGTTCCCTAACTTGAGAAAACACGTGAAACCAACGGTAGGAGAGACGAAACGGAGTCTCATCGAGGTTGGCGCCAGAATGAGGCGACATGGAGGTATGGAGGGAGAGGAGGCGAAGCCTTCGATCTTGGGCCGACACTGAAGGAGGAGGAGGAGGAGGAGGACAAGGGTAGACATGATAACCGCCATCAGATTCTCAAGGGACCGGAGTGATGTCAACATGGGCCAGTTATCTGAAATACGAGTGGAACTCTCAGAAGGAGAAAAAATATATAAAATCTTGCGAGGTTGAGTCAGGAGAGACGAAAGGAATCGCTACTTCAGGAGCAGAAAGAAAAAGGACACGTAGAGAAACAAAGACGAACCGACTGCAGATGAGAGATGGAAAAAAAAAAATCAAATGACCATACGATAAAAATTGAGGTCAACTGGGGGCCACACGAGGACAAAGCTTCCCCTTTATCTCCTGTGTGCTAATAGGTAACGAAAAATACGTTACCAGACGCACACATACACACTCACTCAATTCCCCCCCCTCCCCCCTTTACCCCTTACACACACACACACTCGTTAATGGTGCCCTAACGGGCGTTATCTTCCCGTTTGGAGGCATGTCGACGACTCTGCCGTTAGCGACTCAGCGTTGACAACAGCCCTCCCGACTACATAACCCTCCGAAACACCGTTAGCAGCCTCCAGACCTGGACCACCGCCAGCCACGTCGCCATCAACCAAACGAAGATCATAGTCATGCATATGAGCCTCGCCTCCGACCCACTCCAACCAACCCCTGCCGTCTCGCTGGGACTCGACACAGACCCCCCACGCTGTTCAGTGCACCAGTAGCATTTCGGTGTCACTCTGGACGACAAAATATGGCGAAAGGAATAGGTCAGCACCATTATCAAATCCTTCAGATGTCGTTTTTAATTTTCCCGTAGACTCGGGACATCTTGGACGCCCCCTGCGTCTGAACTCAAGAGCATATACACACACCTTACACTGCTCACCAAAATTCCCTATGCATCCGTCGCCTGGTGTTCCTCCACATCCACTACACGACAAGAGCTAGTAGAAAGGTACAGAAAAGGGCACGTAAGGCAACTCCCGATCCCTCTTACTGGGCCACCTCTTGAAGAGGAGCTAAACACACCGTTTTTCCCAACTCCCTCTAGCCACCTTATGGACCTCATCTGACAGTTCTTCAATTACTTACTGCACCATTCTCGCCACCTCTAACTCCAAATACCAGAGATCCACGAATCCAGAGTTGTATAGTTCGACACCACAGCAACATCGAGCCCATCTGACTTCCTACAGACGCTGCAAGAACAGCCCCATCACAATCATTACGAAAGCCACATCCGAAAGGACTGCGACAGGGAACCATTGTCGGGGTCAGTGGAGGACCAGCCGGATTAATATTCTGGATCTTGAGCCACTCCTTGGCAACGCGGACTCCTACACGGTCACCATAAACTGGGCACGAGATCCAGTTTTGACATCTGGAACGCCGAGCTACTTTTGAATGAGGTCTGGAGAAGGGGTTCCGGGAATCTTGTGCCTTCAGATCCGGTGGGATGGGAATCATACAGGCCCACTGACTGTGAAAGAAAAGGAAATGAAGGAGGGAGGCACAGAAAACTAGTAACCAGCTAGACGCAAAAAAAAAAATTGGATGATACGTACGAACGACACAGAAACACAAGAAAGTTCAGGTCAAAAATGGGTGTTTATACACACACACCCACACACCTTTGGCCAAAGAGACAACGACATCGAAGCGAAAAGAACAACGCCTTGAGATATATGTCGCAACCTCTTTCATACTCTTTTAAATCACTCGCTTCAACATTCACTCACATTCGCCGGCTCAGGGGGAATAAGATTCAGCTCCAGATAATCAGAGCGCAAATAGACGGTCTACTTGCTAAGGAGATACACCGAACCGGGAGTCATCACGGATTCAAGGGAGAGAAGGTCAATGAATCACGAATTTCACAGATTCCGGCCGAGGTAGCAGCGCTTCCAGGGGACCACGACCTTGTGTGGCCTATGGAAACAGTGGACGTACCGCGTTGTTTACGACTCCGCTCTCATGGTGGCAATGCTCGTGTTGGGCGCTACTCTTTTGTGGTGTCCGTTATGATGCGACAGTCACTTCAGGCGAGAGCTATTGTATGTGCCACCAGTTAGTTATACGAGTGTGCATGTAAGTGTCTATTATAATATACGAGCTTCCATGCGACAGTTATATGTCTCGTACGCTTTATATATCTCGATTTATGCGATATAGTTTGTATGTGAAGCACGAAGTATGTGGTTCTTGCTTTAAATGGTACTCGTTGTATTTCAAAGTTACTGTATTTCGTCGTTGATGTATGTGTGACTTGGTGTGGGTCACCCTTGATGTATTGCAAAACTACTGCAAGTGTTACTTGCTGCATGTAAATTCACATTCCTTTAACACACACTTTATGTAAAAGCTGTTGTATTTACTTCCTGTTTTATGTAATACATGTTACTTTAATATCTTATTATGTATGTATTAACTATACTCGAGTCGGTAACACCTGTTATATGTGAAAGTAGCTATCTCAGACACCTGTTGCATTTGGCTTTACTTTGCCTCGACATCTGTATGTCAGAAATGTCACATACACCTGCAACTTGTTATACTTGTTTTATATAACACCTACTCCTGTCTGTATGACGCTTGTATATGGTAATACCTGTATCTATTGACCTGGCGTATGCTTTACCTCGTGTATGTTAAATATGTTAGATGTAACACCTGCGGAAACATACCTACTAAATATGATATCTATTTTACAGAGATTTTGAGCAATCCTAATGCAAGTTTTCGGGTTTCTGAGATTAGATTTCCTCGCCTTCTATACCCAGGGATAATTTCTCAGACTCGGCAAATGTTGCGGTTCTGTTGGTCATTAAATCATTATCTATGGCCATTTGTCGCATCGAGATCTACCGCTTATTTCCTGTGAATTTAGGGAGAGAAATAATCAGTTATTTTGACCAAGGAAATATCAAAATCCCAGCCAAATAATATCATTCTACGTTCGTTTAATACCAGAAGAGTATTTCTGCGAGAAGATCTGAACGTTTATGCGTACTGCAATAGAGCGAGAGAGAGAGAGAGAGAGAGTTCCAGGCTTTGCTTAACAATGCATCAGCTTTGTATCAAGCTTGCCAGAGGGGCTTTCGATGAAACGGGAATAATTTACCTCGTGGCGAACGTGTACAAATTTTCCCCATGGCTCACAAGAATATATACAATTATACCGAGAGGATTTCGAAGGGCAACAGACCACTGGGGCATCGTCGTCGTCAAACCGACCCCCACAGGATTAGCCTCATCACTCTAGGAATTACCTTGGCGGCTTGTCGCTATACTCTCCCCATTCTGTCTACGTCTATTTCGCGAGTAGCTTGACCAAACCTGGATATTCAGTACTGAAGGCGAGGACGCTAGAGCGAGACGCAAAGAGTTAGGACAAGTTTCTTGAGACTTAAGAATTTCAATGCTGTATCTCTGAAGCCCCCCCCCCCCTAGAATTTCTTTTCGTTCGCGCCTTCATCATCTACCCACCATGGCGCACGAGAGTAATGATATAACCCCCTTCTGGTGCAAGAGAATTTTGTATCCACCACCATCAAGACGGTCGAGGGGAATCTGCCCCCATGGCTCATGTGCGACCGGATGTGATCTTATCTCTCTCTCTCTCTCTCTCTCTCTCTCTCGTAAAATCTCGTCTCAGGTACCCGGATGCGAGTACTCTCTCTCTCTCTCTCTCTCTCTCTCTCTCTCTCTTCTCTCTCTCTCACACACACACACACACACACACCGGCCGACGCGTCATCACTGTTGTTTGTAAAGGTCATAACTTCGGCTTCATCTCCCAGCCGGAGGTAAAAACGCTGCTAACTTTCCTCTGATAAAGACAAAATAACTATGACAAAAAAAAAAAGACAAGGGAAAAATAGTCACTTTAACCTGTAACGTGGAATGCCTTTACTAATGAACATCTTTACGTGTGTCGCGCAAGCGTCTAATGACATTCCACATGCATGTTAGAAACACTTATACGGAGCATCTGTCATAGGGCATCCGTTTTAAACGACACCCGTGTCATGTGACAGCTCTCGTGTAACACCTGCTCCGTGTGGGCTGAAGCTGTGGGGGAACGAGGGTGGACGAGAAGAGTTGGGATCAAGATGGACCAGAGGTCGGGACGTGGATGGACCAGAAGCGTGTGTGTGTGTGTGTCTGGGGGGGCTTTGTGCGTTGTGCTATCTTTAAATCCAGCTTTTTTTTTTTTATCTATTAACGAAAACTTCTTCCTGCATCATACGGCCAAATTCCATACATTAAACTGATCAAGTTCCCCATTGGCTCAAAGTCGTTCTGATATCATTTCACCCTCGACTGCCAGCAGAGAGGGAATGAAAAAGAAAACAAAAGAAAGAAGAAACTAAATGTACAGTTTTCATTCACCAGAAATTGTAGCCAAGCTGACATACCCTTTGCGAATCGGACCCCTTTAAGTTCAAGTCTATGTTTGGTTTGGGATGACTTTCTCTTGTCTATTTTCAGGAGATCTCGTCGTGCTGCCTTTAATGGCGTCCCTCGTAATGAGGAACTGCTGGGAGGAGGTAGACACTTGGGTGAGGTACGTCTGTCACCTGCGACACGAGTGGATGGGGGCTCTTCAAGGGCGCCTCCTTCACCCCACTCCCTAGATTTCCTATAGATACGGGCGCCCGAGAGTCTCTTGGAACAGCGAGAGATATTGGAAGTCCTTCCTCAACCGATAGGAACGAACGCTCTTTCTCCTCCTCCTACTACTCCTCCTCCTCTTTCTCCTCCACCTCTTCTTCCTCCTCCTCCTCCTCCTCCTCCACCTCCTCCTCCTCCTTGGGGATCGATGATGAAGAGGAGGTCGGTAAAAGTAGAGAGATGTGTAATGAGAGGTGGGGGTGGGGCCCGGTACCCCCAGCAGAGCCATGGGGTGATCTGTTAACATCGTACAGAAACAAATAACACGACGGACCCACTTCTCCTACCGAAGGAGGAAAAGCTGTTAACACAGACTATAAAGTAACCGCGGGAACCATCATTCGTGCGGAGGAGATAAGAATAACAAACAAACCTCCAGTTCTGGAAAAAAAAAATAAATTAGATGAAATCCAAACACCGTTTCGAGGTTAGCTGAGGAACGAGGAGACCAAAAGGTACTCTGTGTGTGTGTGTGTGTGGGTTACTTAATGAAGAAGAGGAGCAAACCCTCTCTCGCTGTCAAGTACCAGAGCCGAGGGAATCACAGGTCAGCCATGGTAATAATGAGGGCACTGGATAAACAAGAGCCATTCTTCTCTTTCCCCTCAGCGCCCTCACTTCGGGCCCCGGTTGGATCTTATTCCAGGCGAAGACGAGACCCCGGCTAAGTCCCATCCCTCCTGCCGCCCCATGAAAGGACTGGACCTCACCTCAGGGGGAGGTCAGCATTCCAGAATGCCTCCATCCCGACCGCTACAAGTCCAGGCGGAGGCTTGACCTACTTACACACCAGCGATGAGAAACGTGTAATGTATGATATATGATCGACGTTAACTTCACATTCATAACTTTTTGCTTTTCCATTGAATACCCTAAGACGTGGACACTATCTGCTATTCTTATATCTCGGTGGTGAAGATAGAGACTGATGTCGGCCGTGCGTATATTTTGTTTATCTGATTAGGTCTGCAACTGTCATCTTTCTACTTTATTTCATCCTTAAGGATACGGAAGAGATAATACTACCGCCGTATCTCTTAACACATTCTGAGCATTGATGGACAGGAGCCGGGACTGGAGAAGGGCTGGAGATCATCCCCTTCTGTTATAATCTCTTCTAAAATATCAGGAACACAAGACAGGCGAGAAATTTACATCGAAGGCCCAGTCGTTTGGTTAGCAGCGCAACCTCGCTATGGTGAGAGAAAGGGCAGAACAGGTGCTAAGGAAAAAAAAAAAAGACAGAAACAGCGATATAAAAACACTCAGCTGTGGATACCAAGGCAAGTGCAGACGATTGTCAAGACACCGAGCTTTGAGATCTGTCAGAGATGAGGCAATGCCTTTGCGGGAAGAAGACATTCAAGTAAAGGGAGTCGTAGAGTAGAACCGGATCTTCCAAAAAGAGAGAGAGAGAGAGAGACAGAGAGAGACAGAGAGAGGATTGTTAGTACAGGTAGAAGAGTCTGGTAGAGGTGGATATATACAAAGACATGAACAGAAGAGGCCAAATGTTTCGAGAGGACAGAGAGCATGATTTGGGAAGGGGATACAATACCACATTCCACTATGGAGGCGAAGGCGTTACGGAACTCAATCATGCAGGAGGCAACAGCGAGAGTTGAAAGTCACCGTTGGCGAGGCTGTGTCACCGAGAGTACAGCAGCCTCGTCAATGAACTCCAGAGGAGCCCATCATTTCCCTGCTACTGGACGTAGCGTACCCTCGAAGCTGCAGGAGCTCTCCGTATTGGGGTCCTGGAAGACAAATGCTAAAGAAATGATCTCGAGGTCCGACTGCGAGCGGTAGGTGTGTGTATACCCAGCGATTAATCATCTCGTCATTCGTTAATCACCAGAGCAAAAGAATCACCACGAATGCTCAACGAGTAGTCCGTCGTCAGTCTTCCAGCGAAAGAAACGAGTCGAACGAACGAACGACGAATCCTCCAGACAGGCAATTCCGGTCAGCGTCGTTGCCCGTATATCACCCCACGGAACGCACAGGAACGAATAGTGAGGCTGCACAAACGATTATGAGCCTTGATTTACGAAGCCATAAAGATTAAGATAAGAAGGGAAATAGCGTATTACCCCCCGTAATGCCACGAGCGATCCAATTCTCTGGACGGGACGCATCACCCATTGACTCTTGGTGTGTTGGGGGGCGGGGGTCTCGGAGTTCACAGGAGGCTGGAGCGGCGTTCAGCGCTGGCGATAAGGCGCTCGGACGGGGTACTCTGCGTTCACTGGTAGTAATGAGGCGAAGGGACTGGTTACTATGCGTTCACTGCTGGTGATAACGATCCGAGGCGGTTCACAGACGTTCACTGCTGGCGTATGGCGCTGAACTGAGGCACTCGGCGTTTACTGCTCGTGATAAGGCACCAAAGTGGGACACTGGGGTTCACTGCTAATGATAAGGCGTCGAGACGGGGCACCAGCGTTCACTGTTACTGATAAGGCGTCCACTCTGGAGCGCCTGGCGTTCACAGTTGCTGATAAGGCACAGACACGGGGTACCTGGGGTTCTACACAGTCTCTTCTCTTTCGATGTTAATGAACTGAAACAAACATTTTCCTTAAGCACTTTCAATAACACTTCTTAAGCTTCAGTGTTTATACTAATAATGTTTTGCTCATGATAAATTGCTATTAAGGACGTAGATAATAAAAACGGTCGACTTTCCCCATTTCTTTAACGAAGGCGCGATGGTGCTAGTGACACCCGAGTTCAATTTCCAGCAAATGGTGACGAGGAGAAGGTGGAAATTTTGAACTCCTTCGTCACGAGACGAAATGGTGATTCTTATTCCTCCTTTTTGAAGTAGAGGTGCGACCGCGAAGCCTGCAGGACAGCCTTCCACCGTCTACCAACACAGCCTTCCACCACCACCACCGCTACTACTACCACCACCTGCCAACAGCCTCCCAACGTATGCCAACACAGCCTTCCACCAGCACAACCACCACCTGCCAACAGCCATCCCCTATCTGCGAACACAAGCTTTCCACCACCAACCAACCACCACCATCGTCTGCCAACACAGCCTTTCACCACCACCACCACCACCTGCCAGCAACCTTCCACCGTCTGCCAACAGGGAGGAACATTCCCAGTCATGCAGGACCGTCAGCGAATACGTGAGAATAGCAGAGATTACTTTGCGGGAAGAAAAATATTTCTCTCTAAAATACACTCGGTGTTTTTGGACCGTGAAAACGTCTCTGGATTTGGGAAGATTCAGAATAAAATAGAACAGAAAAAGATCCGAGTCAGAAATGCACTTTATATATATATATATATATATATATATATATATATATATATATATATATATATATATACA
>JAYMFT010201130.1:0-11671 GCA_038088735.1 Panulirus argus
CTCTCTCTCTCTCTCTCTCTCTCTCTCTCTCTCTCTCTCTCTCTCTCTCTCTCTCTCTCTCTCTCTCTCTCCTCTATTTTCTCAACTCACCTTAATTTGTTTTCTTTTCTTTATCTATTGTGACTAGCAAGGCACGGATGAGACGAAAAGAGAGTAGAAATCAATCAGGATGTTTGCAGACGTGTGTGCCTTAAAGGGAGAAAGGCTTCACCTTCAAGAAGGGAGGACAAAAAGAAATGCGCAGTACCACAGCTCGTGGATGGTAACCTGGTTGATTTCAACAGCACAAATACACAGTTTCGACCTCTATATCTTTTCTAAATCTCGCTCATTTCTTCCTCTCAAATTCTAGTGCTCGATACTGGCTGCTTTTTCCCATCGCCACTTTGCGAAGAGTGGGCCAGCCATACTGTTAGGATAACTTCTCTCTTCTGAAAGCGAGGTTGTAGAGTCCTGCTTCCACCTCTCGTCTTTCCCTCTTTCTATATCCTCTCAACTTTAAGACTCGGGACTACAAACGCCCGTTTTATTTTCCTTTTCGTTATTTTACCTTTTCAACCGACGTGGCATCTAAAGGGGCTTACATGTGCCCAAGCCTTGCCGGCTGGTGTAAAAAGAATTAGCTAAATTGTCTTTATTGAGCATATGAAATCATTTTCGTGTGTGGCTCGTCACGCACACAGTCTGTTTGGTCAAAGTCAGACGGCTACAGATGAACGCGGATGGCAATTTCACAAGGCCCACACAATAACTGAAATAGAAGTTATATCCTGAAATCCTCAGAGAGATAAGTATTACAGAAATTCACAGGTGTATTTCCGCGTTAAGCTTCGCAGCTTATGCGACATCCCAACGTCGCAGGGATGCGACCAGAATGATTGTTAGCCAGCGAGTTGATTGCTCTGAGCAGAGGAGGATTAGCTGCTGGTCGCTGCGTGTGGAGGAGGATGAGCTGGTCGACTGGAGAAGGAGGATGGGGGCTGGTAGATGATCAAATGACAACTTCATATTGTGCAACGTACTAAAAAACATTTTTCTTCCTCATCTTCTTCTTTGCAACGATTTCCTATACCTTAGTTATTATTTCTTTGGTAAACCTTCCTCTTTATTTTCATCTTCAGGCTTCTCAGTCAAATCATTTCTCCTCGATTAAGTTGTGGTTATGGTGTTGTATGAGGAGTGACTCCACTGTGGGGAGTGTGGCGTCGTCTGGGAAGGTAAACTACACCGACTTTGGTTGGTTGGTTATTTGGCTTTGGTCCTATCGACTGCCAGGGTCATAAAGGCCAAGATGTTAGTTATAACAACCACTCGAATAACTCTGAACACCTGAATATCCTTCACGTGTTCAAGATAATTCTAAGACTATATGCACCCTCATTACGTACGTGGCCCTTGTTGTGAACAATACCGAGAATCCTGCCTGGATATGTATAGGGTGATTCGAAGCTTAACTGTGGTTTGGAATAGCTGAGCTCGAAGGTTTAGAGAGCAGCATATTGTTGCGGTAGCATCGCCCTTTGTGTTGCATAATCCTTGCAGTTGAATGACGCTTTGATTGGCCAATATACCTAGCATTACAGTTACTGCACTGATATGCAGAAACAACTGAGGATTACAGGGCACTCAGTTTACGAGCTCCTGTGAAATTAAACTGAAAATATAAAATCACTCTCAACGAGACTAGCGGGTAAAACTCTTGAACTAGTTTTGTGAGTCTATTTCTTGATGTAAAACTCCCGGTTGCCAAGGAATGGAACAGCGAAGTATACTGTAAGCTTATGAATAGTTTTGACCGGAGGAAGGAAGGCGTAAGTTTTTAGTTTGTCTGTCAGTATTGTCTCAATAGATTAAATGGGAAAGCCATTAGAATTAAAGGTTCTTCTTGTAAATTGGAGTTCATTATGTATATTTAAACGATTTGTGCCTATAATGTACGCGAGTCAACAACCAGAACTCGGGCCAAGACAAGATACTACAGCTACATGCCCCAGCATTGCGTAGCAGCCAATGAGCGAGCAGTACTACATGCACGTCCACAATACCTGCTCAAGGAAGGGAGGTCAGAATTTGGTCATGAACACATGGATTTTCTCGAAAACCACTTATGTATGGTGACAGATCTTATGGCTATCGTTAACTATCCGTTCAGTGAGCCTGTATACATAACACATATCAAACCCACACGGCAAAAAGTTTTTAGAAACGGATTCAGGTAAAGCACCTTCACAGGTTTTTGTAAACGGAAACAGGAACAAAAAAATCAGTATCACGACGAAAATGGAATTCAAGATGAACCACGATAAACTTACCATCATAAAGTATTTCTGTAAATCTATATTGTCCCGGGTGTCCTGGAAACAACTAACTTCGGCGCCCCAGCGGGAGCTATCTGAATGTCCTGGTTACTGCCTCTGGTGGTGTCTGGTCCAAAAGCATCCTTTGTTTACACAAAGGAAGAGGCGACGAGATATTTGCTTTGTCGTGCTCGTATGAATGCACATTTAAAGGTGACACTGGATTCCACACCTGTGGGCCGTCTAACAGGGTGCCACAGCACTAGCTAGTGCAGATTACCTTTTCCAGATTTGTGGACCATCCACCAGGGTACCGAAACCAGAATTCCCTATCCACAAGCAGGACTCACATACTCGGTCGGACACTTTGGTGAAGTGATCTAAGGTGAGAGTTCCTGAGGTCTTGGATCTCTTTAGCTTGTCTGAAAATCTGGCGAGGCGGTGAATCGTATCTTTGTTCTTCATATATCTAACACATTTTCCGTCCGTTCCTTTTCGTTCCCTGAGTAACGTCATAATCTGTCCCTGCATCTGTCAGAATCATATTTTCAAAAAACCTCGTCTTCTCCCTGGCAATAGTACCGCCCGCACCAAAAAACAGTTCTTTTGATGTTCAAAACTGTATTTCCTTTCCCGATGGTTCCTTTTGAGACAGAGGCTGGCGTGGGCCGGAGCTCTGAATCATGTTCCGACTGGTCGTACGAAGCTTCATTCTCCTGATTTGTCTTCTCTGTCACCCTCGAGTTCCTCCTGCTGGAGAGGTTGCAGGTCTTCCCGAGGTCTCCAGGTTATGTGGCGGTGCCTTGTGGTGGGCGAGTGTCTGCTCCACCCACACTGACCCTTCTAATACCGTGGGATCCATACCGTGCCGTGGTGTGTGGAGGTGAGGTTGACATCCCATTGTGTACCTGTGGCAATTCCTCTTAATGGAGGTTCTCAAGGGCTTCCCATCTCGTCTTGGGTTGGAAGGGAGAATCACGCCTTCTCATTTTCTCATCATCTTGCTTCCCCTTATTCTTCCATCCACAGTTTTATCATCCTCTATTTCTTTATTTTCCTCGGCTGTAGCGTCGTACAATATTGGAATGAATTACCACCAGATGTTGTCAATACGAATACTATCAATACCCGTGAGTCAAGGCTGGCACAATACGTCAGTGATCTCCTTTATCAGAAAACAAATCTAAATTCATTTTCTAAGAATTCAACCATTGCATTTTTTGATATCTGAGTTTTCCTCGCAGGTGTTCGGAGGAGAAAACTTTCGTTTATACTTCTCGGTGAAACCTTCATGGCAGTATACCCTCCCTATACTCTCTCCGGTTGTTGTGTGGGAGGGAGCGGTGGGTGGAAACGTGCCTTCTGCTTTGCTATCCTGTCTCGACCACAAATAGGGAGCTAACGCTGTGATTTTTGTTATGTTCCCCTCTCCCCTCTGTGGACCAAGCCGCTTTCTCTTTTACGAACACGTGGGATGCTATCGTTTATTCCAGAGACTGACGCTCTCTCATAAATCACATTTAACAACGCTTAACTGCTTTCTCTCTACTCTTGATTTTCCACACTGTTCGCGACGAAAACATCCCTGCAGCATGCCTGTTGAATGACCCTCCGGCGCTGGCTTGGAACTGTGCCACCGGTCGAGGAGGGACGGATGGTTACCATTGACCATCAGCCGAGCAGCTGGGGCTCTCCTCAGTTCTTCAGAAAAAAAACTTCTGTTCGTTGTTTCCCCTAGTTTCTCTCTGGAGACCCAACACATTCAGACTGACAGTAATGGTACCTCTTTCCCTCACACGACGAAGACGTAGAATTCCCTACCTTCTTTTGTATTTCCCTCTCTCTACAGTCAGGTGTCAGGTCTACGAAAATCTAAGGAGATCTGAAATATATATTTCTTTTTCATGTTCTTTTCTTTTCAGTCGAGATGGCCATGACTGGGACATATTTTGTCTGTGTCATGTCTGTCACTATACAGCTGAATGAAAGATTTTGATCTCAAGATATTTCAACTGTCTTCAGCAGATAACCTCGTCATTGACCGATCGGTCCTGTTTTATCTAACCTTCTTTGTACTCTTTTGTACTCCTCTTCGATCTCCTTCCTTTTTCTTCTCTCTGTCCTTTATTCTTATACTTTCATCTTCCTCTTCTTTCTCCTTCTCTCTCCTCTCCTCCCCCATACTTTACTCCTTTTATGTCGTCTTATATTCCTCCTTCCTTTCTATATCTTTATGGTAACCATGGAGCACTTAACAATACAGCACTTGGAGAAAAATGCTCGATGAATATAAACTTTTAATAAATACAGAACACTACGAACAAGTAGGAGTTGCCAATGACAAAGACTGTACATCATCTACGAGCAAAGAGCACATATAACAAGACTAGAACTCATAACTAGCACAGAGCACATACAACAAGCACATACAAGAATGAACCACTTATAACAAGCATAGAACACTGACAGAAAATAACAATCCTCCTTCTCTTCCTCCAGAGTGAACCTCACCAGTCACTCCCCTCATGTCCTCAGTCTTCACCTGCTCTGCCACACTCACAGCCTAACAAAGCCTCTGGCCAAGATGGTGTTCCTCACTTTATGTGAAGAAATTCGCTATTCTTTTAAGAACAATCCGTCAAGAGTTTGTTACTTTTCTACTGTATTCCAGTTTTCTTTTCCCTGGCCATCTAGAAACTTGTCAATATTAATCACGTCCTAAAAAGATTGATCCTTCCTCCTTCGCACACCACACTTTCTCAATCCTGATCTGTCGTCTTCAATCACGCTGTCCATTATAGAATAACAGCATCCCCGCCATTCTGAGAATTATGCTTTAGTGTTCGATGCTCAGTAAATGTCTTCCTTTGCTCCATTCCACTAGAGATTTCTTGAACATTCCTCACGATTTAGATCCTTCAGTCCATGGTTTGGCCAATATTCCGTCGATGCTCAACACACCTAAGGAACCTTAGAGGGAATGGGGTACCTCATCCCTCTCATTAAGCTTCTATGGCAGGGTTTCCATATCTCTCCAGTCTCCAAGAACGTATCTTCTTTATCCCACCGCAGAGTGATGATGGTATCATACAATACATATCCGTCAGTACTAAGGTACCTCACGGCTTTGTTCTTTCCGTAATCCTCTTTGGTTTACTTGTATCTGGCCTTCCGCTAATTACCACAACGAATAACAATCTCACTATTCGCTCTGCTCATCAGACCTCCCCACATATCTGGAAAAGACGTCACTGATGTCACATTCACTTCCATCCCTAATCTCTCACACATCACGCGCTGGGTAAACATAATTCTTCCAAACATGGTTTTTCGGAAAATCCAATATTCCTCGAGGTCACTTTTAAACCATCTTTCATCTTCACCATCACTTATTTATCATATATTCTCTCATGAATATTCTAAGACTATATATCCTCGCATGAATATTCAATGAGAATCAACGCACCTTTGAACTTAACAGAAGAAACTCTAAGAAATTTGCTACTCATCTTAATCGATAATCCTCTCTGTTAATCATCCTTTCCAACTACTCTCTGAGTGCGCTACTTAACTTTAAGGCAGTGGATCATCGTTCTCCCTGGAACTATGTGACAAACTCGACCTGAAACAATACGACACGACAAGGATCTTGTCTCAGTTTTTAGTGCTCAAGGGAAGCGTATCTCTGAAGTATCGTTCCGCGTATATTCAAGCATATGTCACCGCCAGCATCATGATGTATCATCATTTAAAGGTTTACAAAACACAGAGCCGGAGATTACATTGGAGAAATTCAACGAGTTCCAGTTCTCTCAGCACCACGAACTCTCTTGCCTACCGGGCTTCGAGGCCAATCAGGACTCCTCCCTCGCCGGCTCTTTATGCCAAACGTCTTCCCTAAAAACTGAAATGAACTCAGCTTCAGGAAGAGTTTAATTATGCAAATGAGGGAGACTTCCTATTGTCCTGGGGGTTCTCCTGCGTCCTGGTGTTTCATACAGAGTAATTAGGCTCCGGGTTTTCCTCTCAAGGTGGCGGTAATATTCCTTGACCTCTTCATCCTCAGCATCCCTAAGATTTTTCGAATCATTGCCATCATTCTGTTTTTCTTTCTTCTAGCTAATTAACTAGATAAACTTGTTTTAGTATTCTCACCACGAATATCAATATATATTTGTTATTTCTTCTTATTATTATTATTGTTATGCCACATCTTATCTTTCGAAATGTTAGTCATTTATTGGAAAAGTCTTTCCATGCAAACTATTTTTCACATTCATCAAAATTTATTGACATTGTCAATATTTTTCCTCGCTCGAATATGAAATGTGTATAATTTCCTGTTTGCACTGTTACAGGGAGCGAGTTTTGCACTAGTGGGGGCCCCATCTCTTGAACATTATCTAACAAACATCCTCTTAAATTCATGAAGCTGTCTGCATTTACCATAACTAAGCGTGTGTGTGAGTGTTTTCTGGCTTGCACTGCATACATTTGTTTGTACGTGTGTCTATGTACGAATGTGTGTATGTCTGGAATATGCTCTATGAAACAGTTTAGTGCAAAAGCGTGGTATCGCATTCATAGTTTTCCGATTGTTATTTGTATCAGTAAAAAATATAGTCTTGTATACAGGTCACTGCTTTTATGGGGTTCATGTAGAAAGCATATTTACTTCCTTTTTATCGCATAACCAGCTGTATTATCATTACCGGGCTAATATTAGTTAATAAACTTATGCTTTCACTAAAACACTTACTTCTTAACATGTCAACAATTGAATATTGTCTGTATTATACCTATATCATCACTAGAATTGTTGCTGGGGGGAAATAGTCAAAGATTTTACAGAGAAACGGAAAGCTATCTTGCTCTCATCTGATTTTATACAGCATGAGTTATCAAAGGTAGAAACCCCCATGAAAGGTTAATCACTTCTGATCTGAGAGTGACTGAAGCTGTGACAGGGAATCGTAGGTATTCATCGTTGACAGGATAAGTGGCCAATTTGGAGGTAATTATAAGATATGAAAGTAATCTATAGAGCTGCCTTACCTAAGAAAGGTTTGGGTTATTCATGGATAATCTCCATTAGTCGTATCACTTACTTCTCATTATATATTCAAAGGCCGGTCCGGAGTGGAGGGGAATCTGTCTTTTAAGGTCAAAGGTCGGGTTTCTCAACCTTTGATTAATCTCAGGGTTAGAACTAAGGTCAATGGCACCTTTTTGAGGACAACTGAGGTCAGATGAATATCTAAATGATGATCCAAAAGGAAGAGTATTGAACTGCCTAAATGTGGTCGATTTCTCATTCATGAAATCAATAGCACGTAATGAAAGACTTCATGACGTCTCTCTCCAAAATGGTCGATCCTTTCCGCTGAACTTAAAGGTCTTCTGCAAAGTCGAGTCATTCAGTCCCTCCCAGTGATCTTAAAGCCTCTCTCCTCTCTAGCCAGTCCCTCCTGCTTATCATAAAACCCTCTCTTATGTTCCGGAAAGTCATCTTGCAGATGTTGAAACCACTCCCAATGATCTTAGAGTCATCTCTTTCTCTCTCTCTCTCTCTCTCTCTCTCTCTCTCTCTCTCTCTCCCTCTCTCTCTCTCTCTCAACTTCAGAGGACGTGACTCCTCCTCCATCGGACTTGTGGATGGCTCCACCCTCTGCACCCCAGTCGAGAGGAGGCGTTTCTTTCCCTCACCATAATGAGGGGAACTGCCGAAGGAGTCTCGAGAGCTGGCAGTTTTCTTCGGCCAATTTTTGCCTGTAAGTTTCTTAATTCCTTTGGATTTGTAGCCCAAGGCCACTTTAAACCTCTATTGGCGATGAGGCGTCCACGTTTAAATTGAAAAAAAAATGAATGATGTTTTGCTTTCATAATCTTATTTTCTTCATCATTCTAGCACCGTTTGCCCCGTGTACTTGGAATTAGTTATCAGCATTTTTCTCTTCATCTGTCGCTGCATTTTATACCATCCATAAGCGTGGCTATGTATCATGATATGCTCAGCGAATCACTGAACCTGTAGAAATGTGTCTGTCTGTCTGTCTGCTTGTGCCTGTGTCTGTGTGTCCGTGTGTCTATGTTTGTGTGTGGTTTAATTGGTTTGTTTTGTATCCAGAATAACAGAACGAATTATGATGAACCTATTTTGTGTGTCTGAAGTGCAAGAAGAAAATCATTTTGTTCACAGGCAAAATAAGAACAGCAATACAATGAAACAAAGGAAGGGAATGTAAGAATACAAGGAGTTTAGCTTTCACAACGGCGCCAGAATAAAAGACAAGCTGTTAAGAAGTTGAAGAGGAGTTTGCATACTTGTTTCAAAGTAAAAAGTTTTTTCCAGTACTTGAGATGCTTCAAAGAAGGAGAAAGAAAGATATAAAAAATGTTTTTGGAGTAGTCTGCTAAGATCTAGTTTGATGGGGAGGAGAATACTGGGGAGAGGAGGACGGCAGCTGGAGAGAAGAGATGAATTATCAAAACCAATGATAACACAAACGATCAGACGCGGCAAAAGTTAGAAAGTTCATAACGCAATGATAACGATGCGGTAAGGTGGGTAATGACTGTACATGCTAGACTTAGACAGTTCATGGAAAAAAGGTGTCTGGCAAGGTGGATAACATTCAATGAATTGAGCTGTTGGAACTTATAATACAAATACCAAGATACGCTCCTAGTTTCAACTATCAGCGGTTGAAGATTTAACAAGCAAGACCTCGAAGAAATCAGAAACTTTGTGAATGCGTCAACAGTTGTTAATCGGAACTTTATACGTGTGTCTTTGTTGGTTGCGCAGCACGAAGACATATCAACAGAAGTAAGCGAAACTGGAGAAGTGGCCAGTTTGCAGAGATACCAGGAGAGCTTGAAGATAAGGCAAGAGTAAAAGCTATTTAGGGAAGTAGTGTATGAATATATATATATATATATATATATATATATCGCTTTTTGTCACACAACGCAGTATAAACTTTGTTACCAACTATATCATTCCTTTACAATAACTCTAATCCATTAAGTATCTCCTGGTCTGTCTTCTGTGTTTCAAGAGATATCGTCAAACATTCAGTCTAGCCCACTAGCACTCGAGATGCGGCGAGCAAGATCTCTTAAGGTGTTGACACAACCAGACTAACCCCACCTTCTCTTCACACACAATGACCGAGAAGGATCGTTCACCTCAAAGTATGGAGTGCAGAGCATATACACAGAGCAACAGTCCTAACATACCTTGAGAGAATTCCAATCTGTCGAATCATATGCGTCATGGGGGAAGGCCGCACGTGGCTCCCAAGAATTTGGAGGGAAATATAAAAGGGTCGGGACTCACGTACCGAGATTTTCAATGATATATTTGAAAGGGGTTTGACCCTCTGTGGGAGAATTCCAATTTGGCGAATTACATACGTTCGTTGCGAGGGCGGGACGAACAGAAGTGCCAGACTTTTGGAGGTGGATGCGAGAGGGATCCAGCAGAGATTTTCAAAGGCAAGTTTGGAATGTGAGTTAATCTCTGTAAGAGAATTCCAGCTTTTCAGATTTCACACGTCGTAGAAGAGTGGACGAACCTGAGTAACTAGATTCACAGGGTAAATACTAATGGGGTTCAAACCCTTGTGTCGAGATTCTCGAAGTTACTTTTAGGGTGAGTCTGAACCTCTATGTAGAGACTTCGAGGCTAGATCGAAAGAGTCCGAACGTTCACGTTCCTCTTCTTAAGACAAACATTAAGAGGTTAAACGTTCTTGGCTAACGTTCCAACGCCAAACATAGCCGAGTAACGAACCACTTTGTCAAAAGCTCAGCTGCAGTTGCAATAGTTTGACTCTGAAAATACAAAATGATTGATCTTTTTTTTACAATAATTTCAGAAAATTCATATCTAGTGACCTGTACAACTTACACTTATAAGGTGAAGGGAGGGAGGTTCTGGTTGCTTTGTTTTGTGTCGTTTGGCGCAAGTGCTTGTGGCAACAATTTCACTAGAGGGAATATATATATATATATATATATATATATATATATAACATGAACTCAGTTCAGATAGCGTTTTCATCTGACATGCCAGCCAAGCACTGTCTCATTCCCTCCAGCATGTCCTCACGTCCGTCGTCCCCCGACCGAAGAATAAAGAATCATATTTTACGATAAACATCTCCAGTAAATATATCCTCCTACCCTCTGTTCCACACTGCAGCCAGAGCCATCAGCCCAGACCCGGAATCACTCAGAGAGATCATGAAATAGCCAGCAGAAAGCGGGACACTAGATCTTTCGTGGTGATAGAAGGCTTTCTTGAGCTTATCTCCCTTGATCCTCAGGACTCTGTCTCTCTCCCTCGTATGAAGCTGGGAGACGACAGATGCTTTCACCTTCATCATGCCCGAGGGACGGGAGCCTTACGTCGCTGTCCTCCTCACCCCTGAACAACTCAGTTCCTCGCTGCTGATGAAGCTGCCGGGCACCAGGACCGAACTGGGGCACAACGAACCCCTCTGTCCCACTGCTTCACATGGACGTCAGTCGTGGGTTCCTGTCATTACTGTGTCTCGAAAAATGTCTCGAGACTAAGAGGTTGAACTTTGTGAACTGGGCTTTTTGTATACAATCTCTTTATCTATTTTCCTTCTCTATGAAATAAACCTACCAAGCACTTCAGATGAGACAGATCATTTGGTGAACCCAGCAATATATTAGTTATCTGGGTATCTAGTAAATCCAACACAGGTTGTACCTGCTAGATAAGAGAGCAAAGGATCCTGACTGTGTTTCTCTGAGGACTGAGTGAATCTCAGACACACACACTCCCAAAATCCTACTTCAGGCGCAGCTGTATTTCATTATTTCAGTTTAATTCAAAACTAATGATTTCGTCTTTGATATTAATTTCAAGATTTCTGCTCCAGGTGTGATACTCATTGTCCGTCCACGATCCGTTAAGGACAGCAGTTACGGACAATATAAAGTGGAGGTTAAGAGGGAATCTCTCTCTCTCTCTCTCTCTCTCTCTCTCTCTCTCTCTCCAGGATAAATGAAGCAGTTCATCTCCTTCAGGGAAGGGAGATCTCCCCATTTCCAGCACCAAGCCATCAGCGAACCCAAGACCGCTATCAGGACATCATCAGAAAACAAAGTACGGCAGGTAGTGCTGCTCCTTGGCCCGGCCTGGCCCGGCCCGGCCGAATCCTCTGGGAGAGGTGGTCGGCTTTAGTCCCAACCCTCCTGCTTGGCCGGCGCGTCCAATTCTCATTTGCATACACGTGGAGTCATGAAATTACCCTGGAAGCGTACAATGGGCCGATCGACTGGAAATGGAATTATATATTCGTCTCTCCTATTACTCATAAGAAGGAATATATATA
>JAYMFT010201141.1:0-11671 GCA_038088735.1 Panulirus argus
CTTGATGGGCTTCTTCTCTATCTCGATGCCTTTTAAGTCTCCTGCTTCCACGATGTGATTCCCCACACATTTCATGTGTTTCTCCAGCTACACTCAACTATAACATCTTGAAGTTTTCCTCTCACATTTTTCTTTACAGTGTCCAGATATGCAAATTCTCTTGATGGCAGTGAAGCGGCCTCTTGTTATACACTGTTCTTCTTCTACCTACTCCTTCCGGACTGCCACCTTACTTATGACTTTCACTGTTCTTCCTGTAGCCTCACTTGACCACTATTTAGATCATTTGAATACTCTGCGACACATAATGATCTAACATTATCTGTTTTGTACCATCTCTTTTTTCGTGTCCACTCACGATTCTTTTCTCATCCATCCAGCTCTCCCCCACAGCTTATGATTCTTAAGATGTTTACAGTGTGCAGACTGGCACACATACGTACGAATTTATTAATTCCTTCCTACCACTACACATGGAAACAGGATAGTAAAATACGAGAATGTTAGACCCAAAATAGACTATTTATTCGCTGGAAGTAGCCGCCGGGCGAAGCTGGACATGAGCTCAGTGAAGCAGAGGATCAGATTAGCTTGTGCTCATTATCTTCACGTCTAAGCATCAAGCTCTGCTGCCTTCAATCTATAATCAAGCTTTGTGTTAGACATATGCTTCACAGTGATCGGCGTAAAGCCACCTGTATTTAATCCATGTTAAGATAAAGTGCCATAGAAAATATATTCCTCGGTGTGATCATAGTAACCAAGGTAACTGAAGCAAACGAACCAGCTTCACCAGAGATTTTGTCCGGTTCGATGCCATTCGGTTCCACATCAGTGGCGTTGTTCCGGAGGGCAATGTGCTCCTGCGTCATCCAATTAGGAGAAAAAGGCTTCTTCATCAATAAGGCTCGAACGGAGAGACTTATGCAGCCTCCCACTCCCTTCACTGTCTCGTGCATTACGTTTAACATCAGGTGCTGAGTCCGTCCACACCTCCTAATTTTCATCAAGACAAAAGTTTCAGGGCGACACGGCGTAATAACAATGTAAATTACCCCCTGAAAGATTTGCAAAACTTCCGATCCGAATATCTCAAAGTTTCCTCATTAAACTATCAAACAATGCAGGAGGGACGGTGCTGCCGTGGGACAGGAAACGACCCAAGACTCTTTAAAGAATTTAGTGCTCGGAAACAACTCAATTTACGTCGGACAACGGGAGTGACTGTTATCTGTTAATGTCTGACAACCTGTGCGTATGGTTTAGGGAGTGGGTATCTACAGCCAAGCCCCACAGACCGTTCCATGGCTTTCCCCTTGCCCGCTCCATATGCCCTGGTTCAGTCCACTGACAGCGCATCGCTCCCTGTGTACCACAATACTCCAATTCGCTGTATCCCTTGCACGCCACACACCCTCCTGCATGTTCAGGCACCGATCACTCAGAGCACCTTTCACTCCATCATTCCACTTCCTCCGTGGGTTTCCTCATCTTCTTACTCCATTCACTTTCGACATGTATAACCTCTCAGTCAACCTCTCGTCACTCATCTTCTCCGTATGTCCAAACCATTCCAGCACACCCACTTCAACCTTCTCATACATACTTTTCTCACTGCCACATCTCTCCTTTTACACCATCATTCCCTATATGATCAGCCTCTCCACATCACATACTTATTGACCTCGAGCATAATGTTCTCAAAACATCCTCTATTTAATGACCTTTTCTACCCACTGGCATACGACTCGCACGACTGCTATCATCACCCATTCGTTCTGAAGACGTTGTTTTATGTGACAATTCTGCCATCGAGGCGGAAACGGATGAAACACCCACACGTATAAACTGGCAGGACTAAGCCCGAGTCACAGGATACGAACACGCTCGGCTGGACGGACGTCAGAGCTCAAGGACTCGTAACAGTCCAGCTGGCCACAATAACACGGGCCTGAGGTGGGGTTGCTGGGCTGCGTCAAGTTTGGGAAATTATATTGGATTTTGTTATTGGCCAGCGACTTCCTGTGTACCACAGAATTATATGAATGTATCCACACACACACACACACACACACATACATACACACACATAAAAAAGGGCAAAACCCCCTAACAGAACACTTCACGAGAAAAATACCTGTAAACCTTGTAAATACCAATTCGTAAACTGTTTTACTGGTAAATGATTTTATTGGGTACCACTGCTCTTGTATTATCTGTCAAGGTGCTCACCACTTCCATCAGGCTCGAGGAGCTGGGGAAGGGGGGGATGGTGTCGTCTTTCGACTGGACAATTAGCAGGAACAAGATCCCTTGAGATGGTGTCATCATTCTCTCTCTGTCCCCGACGAAGAACCGTCCGACAGAACTCTTAAAATGCCAGAGCCAAGTCGGCTGTGCAAGTCGGCCACTTCGCTGTAGCAGATACGTTTGTATTCACGATGTATACATATATGTATGGGATGCAGTGCTAAGGGCTGTACCTACAGAAAGAGCGTGTGGGTCAGAAGGACGAGTTTACGGCTACCAAGATTAGAGAATCCTTTGAATGTGTGGGACCCTTACAGCTCGTAAATGATCCTACCTCCTGTAGGATTTTTTTTTTTTTTCCCTGACGTAGCGTGGCCAAAGGCTTTCTTCTTCTTCTTCTTCTTCTTCTTCTTCTTCTTCTTCTTCACAAGAGGCACTTTTTAGCTCTGTATGTGTACACGACTATATGTTGTTTCACCTTCAGGCACTGTTGTATCTGACAGTCACCTAAACAACTACACAGTGACACACGTGGCGCCATCAGACGACGACACCACCCAACGCTATACACGCCAACACCGTGCGTGTCGCTCATTCGAGACAGGAGGCAGCCCTCGCTCGTTGTTGACATAGCTCTTCCGTATAATGTGCACTTGAAATTTGTTACAGATTCACAGATCATTCGAACGTCCCAAACACCAACGTTACACTAAAAGAATTTTCTTACACTGACGCACACTGTTCGTTTGATCTGTGACAGTAACTGTGAATCTTGCATCAGTATCTTATACAGAATAAGGAATCGAACGACCCCCTCTCTGGTGACACAGATGTGTGTAACCTTGTCTAGTAATCAATTTTCTGAGTTATGTGTCTGATGGCTGTCAAAAAGTCTTCTAAGCAGCATAAGAATATTGAATATACCAGTATTCTGTGATGCCACGATGATGTTGTATCATGCAATCTCCTCATGAGTTTTCCCGGTTCACTTTCCTGTCCCACATCTTCCCCACCGCCCTCCCCCAGTCCGCTGTTCGACGCAGTTAATGAGCGAGCCATCGCGCCGTCTTTGAAGTTAAATTGAATCATAAAGATGGGATCATTTACCTGCATCTAGCGGTGCTGGTGAGGAAGAGTGTGTGAACTAAACTGTTTAAGGTTCGGAAAGGCAGTGAGGGACGTGTCGGTGAGGATGAGTATGAGTTAACCAACTAAAAAATGTTCATAGGAGGCTGTGACGGACGAGTCTGTGAACCACCTGGAAAGGTTCAGAGGTACAGACGGAGGGGGGGCGGCTCGAAGGAAGGAAAACGGGACAGGCCCGGCACTGGGGGTGAACGTTCTCGTTAGCTGGGCGGGTTCGACAGCGCAGAGCGGAGGAAGTAGGTTGCCACGGGAGGGAGGGAAGCAATTTCGCGGGGTCAGGCGAGTTCACCGGGGACCGGAGTGGACGCCATCACTGCTACGTGTGTGCCAGCCACTAAAGCGGCTTGTCCAGCGTCTCGTTCCTTGTCGCTGGCGTTGATTCCTCTTCAGTTTGGTCCGGATCGCAAAGGGAGGGGGGAGGGAGGGGCCAGTGACCCCATTTTGACCCGTTATCTTTAAGGCGATTCGAGTTCATGTCAGTCAGACGAACTGTAGGGAATTTTCAGTTCAGTCTCGCCTCTAATTTTTCTATGCATTTTTCTCTTGGGCGTTAGATTGAATCTACAGTTATTTTTTTTCTATATAATGGGCGACATAGAAGGGCAAAAGGATGTATCCCGCAGTCCAAACAATGTTGGTTGATAAGGTACAATGATAAACTTATGAAATGAATATTCTGAGGCATATCTAAACAAGCGGGATAAATATAAATATGCACATATGCCTTAGTGGGTCTGGGACCTTAAGGGCCTTACCTTAGGTATACCTTACGATGGTTTGGGATGTCTCCTACCCTCTCCCCCACAGCTGGGTTCTGGGATCATGCTCAGTACGGATTCGAGAGACTCACCCCTTCAGCTGCTACCGCTTACCTGCTACCTCGACCTGCTTCCCCTCTGTCTGCTCCCGTTCACCTGCTGCTTCCCCTCTCCGCTTAGCCGAGCTGACATGCACGCGTTGTTATCCAGGGAACATCAATAGCAGTGAGTCGCTCGCTATCCAGGGCAAGGGGTAGTGTGTGTGTGTGTATGTGTGTTAGTAGCCCATCTGTGAGTGCGTGTACGCGTGTGCATATGTTCGAGAGTTGGAGTACGAGTCAATGTACGTTTTGTAGCAAAAAAAAAAAAAAAAATGTGATTTCCTGTATGTGATTAACTAATCACCTACTTCCATGGTACGGGAGGGAGGGGGGGTGCAGGGGGGGGGACCCTCTGCACTCGTTTGGGGCCATGTATTTTCTACCCTGAAACAATATTTATGAAAGTTTTTTTTTTCGCACTTTAAGCATTCACAGTTTAATCACCTAGTTTAAGTACTTAACGGAGTCTCTTTTCTCTAACAAGATTCTCTAC
Organism: Panulirus argus; assembly: GCA_038088735.1. Classification (NCBI taxonomy): domain Eukaryota; kingdom Metazoa; phylum Arthropoda; class Malacostraca; order Decapoda; family Palinuridae; genus Panulirus; species Panulirus argus. The sequence goes on from JAYMFT010201141.1 coordinate 4,749, forward strand.
CTTCTCTTCGTGGCCTCTGGCTGCTCTACTTCCGTATCTGAAGATGAACTGGACAGAAACTAAAGTGGCTTTTAAACACAGCATCCACTTCCCGTCCCTCCATCACTGTGATCTCAATTTTTCTCCTGTCTTAAGTAAGAGCTTCAGCGATGTTCTCCCGTCATGAAATCTGCCGTTGCCTCTCTGCGTAGGCTGGCAATATTGTCGGGGTGACCCCATCTCGTCTCCCTGCCCCGTTCAATGAAGCTCCGATATGATATTAACTCATTAAATCGTGTTATTGATGTCATAATGAAATATATATACGTATCTTTTTTTTTTAGGGGGGAGGGGAGGAGCTCAGCATTAATTAGAGACATTTAATTAGGTGTAGATTATATTTGTATCCTAATACTAATGACAGTTTTCGATAATGGATCACATATATTAAGGGTTTAGAAAAAAAAAAATCTAATTTTTACGAGTGTTATGGTGACGTCATTCGGTAACTTTTCACCAGCAGAAACGAAAATATAAAAAGAGTTGAGACGAATACAGTTAGTTCTTTGCCTCATCCGTTTCTCCTGCTCCTTTCAAAAGCGTTTATGAATATGGACCGAGTTCTAGATCATATCACACTGCTCACAAACCACCCAATAAATCTGTCTGAAGTTGTTCGGTAATTTTTCCCAGAGTGCTGAGACGAGACATTTTCATCTTAGGTTGTTTTTTCAAATAATCACCAGAGGGTAATTCTTCACAGTCACTATACTTCGTCAGGTGCGAAGAATTCTTGGACTTGACAGTTTCGGTGGACTCCCGTCATCCTCAGCTTTGAGGAGATGAATCACATCCAGCATCCACCAGGACCGGTGCACATGGTGATGTGTTCATAAGACTCTAAAGTTATCTCTCTTGGTGTCACTAAACAAAGCACAAAGCTCATGAAAAGCTTCAGTGGTTTTTCGGCACACTGCTCTGATCCCTTGTCATATCTTCTCTTTTTTCCCTTGTTCTTAGGCTCCAGAATCGTTCACTGGGCCCGTCCGTAAATGAAAGTTGAAGTGACTTTCCACTTTGATCTTTCGTGAGTAATGCTTTACTCAACTGCATTATGCGGGACATCTGAGAGTAATTCCTGACACACTGGTGCAACTCCCACCCCCATGGAGGCGGGGGAGGGAGTCGTCTAACAGCCTTTATGAAATGTCTTTTTCGCTGGAATCGCCTATTGTGTCAGAGTTAATGCAACTTTGCTTCGACATATCTGGAGATGAGCCTGGGTGAGCGTCATCAATATTTTGCAACGAGCGCTCAAAGCACATTTATAATATCATGCTCAGTTCAGTTCGCTGTGACTGGAAAAAATCAGATCCGGCGTCAGGTGAATGAATGCTCTGAATGTATATATATATATATATAACAAAAGGTCACATCGTTTTGCTCTTCCATGAAGCCGAAGGTTTAAAGCCAGGCATGATCCACGCCGTAGGACTTCCAGAACTGAGCTGTCTGACCCCCAAGAGCTCGAACTGTTCCAACTGGAACTACTGGTTAATAATGTAAGCTGGGATGGCCTCATCATCGTCGTCTGCTACCACCACTTCTGTTAGATCTTTTCCTTCGTATTACTGAAAATTTTTTCTTTCATTTGATACTCTCCTTGGAGACTTTTAGTCATCTCATCTTCGTTCTTGTCCCTCAGAGATTACCCAGGTAGCAGTCTCTCAAGACCCTTCAAGAAGCATGCCCTTGCGGCACGCCATAGCTCACCTAATGAGGACACCACGAGCTGTTCTTGATCCTAACAACTGGACCTCTGCTTCAAAGCAGTGCATCAGAGAATCTCCAAACATCTTTTTTTCAGTTTTTCCTTTAATACCAACTGTACGAACGTATTCACATATCGAATTAAATGTCCCAATGAAGATAATGTGCTTATCAGTGGCTTTATCGTCATGCCAACACCCAAGATCACTTGCGGTAGCAGTATAAGTTTGTCCCACATTGGCCAGTTTCAACCCCTCAGTGCTGCGGGCGTTCTTCAGTTACCCTATGTTTCCCCATTATAATCTGCTCTATCGACTGTTCATTGTCTTTATCCAGCTCTTCCCTCGAAATCTGTCTCACTCTTCAGTGAACTTAACAAAGAAAACGATTCCCACGAGCAAGTTCGTCCTCCTCTCTCCGTCAATGGAATCTGTCATGAACAACTTTGATAGCCCTCATGGAGTCTTAAATTCAGGTTGTGGTGTTTGAGTTTCGCCGTTCTGCCACAGCTCCTCCACCGCAGCAGCAGCAGCAGCAGTCCTCCCACCACAACCCACTCCACACTCACAAGTTTTGACTCTTCTTGCCAATAACTCGGTCGAGTGTTCCCATTTTTTCTTCTCTACCTTGGGATGTCACAAGAGGCCTTTGACGAAGTTTGGCGTCGGTCTCTCCTCGTCAGGTATGCTTCATATAGCCTTTATACTTCTTTCATCTCCTGGTTCTTTTCTTCTGGCTCTCTCTCTCTTTCTCTCTCTCTCTCCAGCGGTAGACATGGAATGTTTCATTTATTTTCCATTCTTGTTGAAATATCCTAGGCATCTCTTTTTGCCCTAAATCTATCTGGAGGCAAATTGCTCACAGTTACCCTCGGTCTTACACACACACACACACACACAAGAAATAACATCAGGAAAAAATATAAGAGAAATGTACAGTCCAGGGAACCACATGCTACAGATAACAATTCCTTTAAACCAGCCTCAATGTGACCCACTTAGAGACCCGTCCTGGGCTGCAACCCTGGCTAAACCTAGTAATACGAGAGAAAAAATGATAATTGATAAATGATAAGATAACAAGACGTAAATATGAAAAAAGATACTTCCAAAATAAAACAAGTACGCAGAAACAGTTAACATATTGACCGACAGTACATACAACATGAGTATGCTCGACTAAACCAAAAAAAGGGATCTTGTTTGAATGCATTCTTGCGAAGTAGACAGACTGAACCGCATGTGACCGGGGGTTGCCATGACACTTTGTGATGTGTCAGCCCATGACATCTGGACATGGCATGCGGCGGGGGGGAGGGGTGATGTACTCTCGCCACAATGAGGGGAAATGGAATTTGCTTAGATTCTGTGAATCCCGGATGGCCAAGGAAATTGGTGAATTTACGGCGTGGGGGGGGGGGCTGGTTTGGAGAAACGGTGCGCGCGCACATATCCGAAAGCGGATATTCGTACGAACGAAAGTCACTCCCCGTGACGAGCCGCTCACGTGAATGGTATGCCGTAGAGTTGAAAGGTTTCAGATACCACATGACGTTCCAAGACTACGATGACCTGAAGACTTGTGAGATGCTTAGGTGAGTATAATTTCACGTGGCAAGACTTTGAGCTCAAGTTGTCATACAACGAAGGTATGTTCTCCTGATATATGAATAATGTGATTGTATGATGAGGTTACATTATGCTGATACATGAGAATAAAGTCAAGTTACCTTTGAACACACACACACACACACACACACAGACGCTCACACACAAATACACACAGAGACACTGCCACTCGATAAGGACCTAGGTTCGAATCCTCGCCGCCCATAGGTGTATCTTAATACAAAGTAGTTTACAGTCGTAAAGGTAGACTAAGAAGGTATTGGTGTACGTGTTGTCGAAGCTTTCTCTCGGTCTCGCTCCGTCCCCTCACCTCCGGGATCGAGTCTCGTTCTCTGGGCGGCGTCTCGCTGCGGAGCTGATTCCTGCTCTTGGTGTAGGCCGAGGACTGGCGCTTGAGGCTGGACTCGTCCCCCTGGGGCACCTTGCCGATCTGGAGGAACGTCCGGAAGATGTCCTTGATGTGCAGGTTCTCCTTCGCCGAGCACTCGATGACGCGACATCTGTGTCAGGAGAGAGAGAGAGACAGATGTTGTGGGATGTTATATGGAGACCGAAAATGAGTGTGAACAGGGAGATGGAGAGATAGATACATAGATAGATAGATAGAGAGAGAGATGCATAAGTAGATATATAGATAGATAAATAGATAAATAGATAGGCAGTTACAGAGAGAGAGAGAGAGAGAGAGAGAGAGAGAGAGAGAGAGAGAGAGAATGGGGGTGGTGTGGGGCAACATTGATATGCATTAAGCCTGTCCCCCTGAGGCACCTGTAACCGTTTATTACAAAATCCAAAATGTCATCAAGCTAATCCTGAAAAGGAAAAAAGAATTAATGATTCAGAGCCCTGGCCTTCAACATGCCAATGTGACTTATCAATTTTCGTGCCCTACTGAAGGTCGTAAACTTCAGACATATTGGAAATTGCACTGAGGTGACCAGCTTAACTCCCAGCCGACGCCTCCCATCACACCGGCCGTGAGGGTCGATAAATGAACTTAGGAGAGGACGTCGTGACACCGTCCCGAACCGACAGGACCTCACCGCCAAGACTAAAATGATGAAGTGATGTAAAGATGAAACATGGCTGCGTGTGGCAGATGCCATCTGCAACCAGTCCTCACTACAAGCTGCTCAGAGGGACTGGCGAGAAAGAGCGCAGAGAGGGGCAAGCAGAATCATCCTGGGCCCTTCTTACACCACCAGCCAAGAGGGCCTTCATCTTGCTGAACCTGTCCATCATATCCGACCAACACCCCCCTTCCCCTCGTCACAGAGACCTCCTCCTCCCCCACGACGCCCCTCCAGCACTGACCGTCGTTCGTCGCCACAATCGACTTGTTCCAATCAGACCTCGTACAGACAGATACAGGAACAGTCCTATACCTACCATTGTGAACTTTATAAACTATCCATGAACAAGTGCATTGCTATGCAAATGAACAGCTCAGTTTTCTCTTGCTAGGCCACGTGTTGCGTCAAGTACTGTATTACTGTTACTATCCATCACTTACAATCAAGTTCAAAATGTATAAAACATGACATTCACTCTATAAGCATCCCTGTATAAGTGCCACCCTGGATACGTAAATGTACCTCACCCACGTGTTTATCCAAAGAGCGTAAATATCTAGCTCATCCTAATCTTGTATGATTAGTTAACTAGTGACTATCATGTCCTCCCAATTCTCTATTATCTCCCTCTGCCTATGACAACCACAGCAAGGGTAATAAATGAGCATGATATGTGACCAGTGAATACCAAATGTATTCGAGTATATGTTTATACACTCTGGCAGGATATCTTCACTCACGCGTGATTTGCTGAAGACAACCACGTCCTTACTACTTACGAGCTTTTTCGTGCACTCTTATGTTTTCTACTTGGTAACTTAAATGGCATTAGGAAGGAGGTAAATAAAATTTCCGGTCATTTATTCTACCGTAAACTTGTTTACATTGAGGGAACGTGTCGCGAAAAACACACTGACGTCCTCGTGCGAAACGAAATAGTTGAACGTGACAACACAACGCGATAAGAATAACACAGACACACTCTTTGAGTTCACATCTTGAAATCGAGAGACGGAGTTGATTGCAGTGGTGATAGGGAGACTCCTCTGTATCGTCAGATACTCTAGCGAGCGTGGTAAAATGTGGTTGGTTGAGGAGGCGCGTGTATTTGGGTCAGGTGAGGTCAGGATTTTACAGTGAGATGGATCAAGGTGATGATGGCCTTTGTGCTAGATGTGTGCGAGCAAAAATTCAGCAAGAATATACAGATTCAGGTCAGAGAAGTGACACAACACCTGACCTCACCTGACACGGTATACATGCCTCAACCAGCTACCTTAAATCGGCCGCAGGAGTATACATAGATATGCGTACATAGATATACATACATAGGCACAGACCCAAGGTCCAAACAAAGTGGTCTGGCCTTAACACTACTTAAAAGATGCATTCCCCTTAAAGACAGTAGAAGAAAAGGATAGCAAAGCAAACGCTCTATCCTCCCACCCTCCACTGCCTCTGACAACAAGCCGGACGGGAAACGGAAAAAAATACCTGGCAGGATTAAAATGCCTGAGGGTAATTTTTATAGGAATGTCTGAAGGTAAGATTAACGTGAATATGTCATGTCTCCCATCACTGAAGACATGCATCCCTTCACTTTCTGTTATAAAGCTAATAGTAAGGATAAACTCTGAGCTCCAGTCTCGCAACTTTCCGTGCAAAAGGATGATGCAACATTTCATTCTTGCTCTCTTAAAGCAGGCGACACGGGTTAATCAATGTTGGTATGTCACCACGGCGTGGCCAGGGCGAGATCGGCGGTTGAGAAGGTAGCATGATATACCGCTACGTTATGATGACTGATCAAATGAATTATTCCATACCGCAGAGTGGCAGTTAACGATCAAGCCTAATTTTGAACGTGTTAGCAGTGTTGTTCTGAACAACACGTTCTAGGAGATTATTCCACGCGTCAGTAATGTCGTTGGTAGAGAATATTTCGTGTAGTCAAGGTATAAACTTCAGTTCTTTCAAGTAAAGCGTACTGTCGAACTTCATTAGGGGAAAACACAGGGAGCTCCACACAGGTGGAACCTCACCTCCACCGGTCTAAAACTCTCATCCGCAGGGCTCCACACTGGTGGAACCTCCACTACAGAGCTACAAACTGATGGAACCTTAGTTCCACCTGTCTAAACCTCAACTCCACAGGGTTCCACACGTGAGAAGCCTTACCCTCTCGTGTCTAAAGCTCTTTTCTAATACTAGACGCGTTTTAAAACTCTCCTCACATACCATAAGGCGAATTACAGTGACGGTTACTCGTATAATCCAACACAATAATGAAAACTATGAAATATGTCGGTTCATCTTCACAACACCCTCATCTACACAATATGTTATTTTCACTAAGCTAGGATTAAGGTAAATTCCTCTGCCGGTCTTAAATTTTTCACACACACACACACACACACACACACACACACACACACACACACACACACACACATATATACACACACACACACAC
>JAYMFT010201152.1:0-11671 GCA_038088735.1 Panulirus argus
AGAGAGAGAGAGAGAGAGAGAGAGAGAGAGAGAGAGAGAGAGAGTCGGGAACAGCGACGTATAAAACTATTTACACCCGCATTTTGCATGGTACCGGCAGGGGTAGGTGGTGATCTCAACAGTTAAGACGCTCCTGCTGGGGGACTCAGATGCTGAGGTGACCGCCGAAGGGCCTCTTGCAGTGGGAGGAGGTGGACGGCTGACTTCGTGAACTGATAAGACGGGGAAGGAAACGTGATGGAGGGGTGGGGGGGGATGGAGAAGTGGGAAGAGGAAGGGTGGGGGAGATGGAGACGTGGAAAGAAAAGGGGGGAGACGGAGATGTGGAAGGAGGAGGGTGAAGAGACGGAGGGAGGGAGGTGGCGTCAGGCAGGCCGCCCCACACCGCCCCCTGGCTGCTAGCCTCCACAATCAATCCTGCCGAAGACACATGACCCACAGTTCATACATCAGATGACGTATTATGCTAATCAATTTTGCACTCGCTTGACCGAAGCATTTACAACAACATCCGCACCACTGAAGTCAATTCAACGTCAAACATCATCCAAATACGACTACCGGAGTCAAAAATACATACAACAGATAAAACAGATCATCTTGGTCATCCCTGTACCATCCTATCTCTCGAACGTTATGCCCATATACATGAGATGAACCTTCGTCTGTTGCACCGTCAGTAGCGGCAAAATCCTGACGAGGATGACTGACAAGAGAGACTACAGCCGTCAGGAGCATTTTGACAGTAATTGCCTTAACCACTCAGTGAAGTCAAATTATTGATCAGAGAGAAGAGAAAATATAGAGAAACGTAACAAATGTAATATATATATATATATATATATATATATATATATATACTTTTTTTTCTGTAATGATAATCGCACTTCAGCAGAATTCAAATGGTTCATTGAAACTTTACAGAACACTACAAATCTTAGCTCCTCATCAGGTGTATGTGTACAGTGTTCAAAGTTTCGACTCCCAAACACAAACACACGGACCAATAGACCCTCTTTATATACACATATATCTACATATATCGACACACACTCACACATTTTCCTCTGCCATCACTAACTCCTACAAGTATTCCAGCCAAAATGTTGAATCCCCTAAGTCTGGCCACGGACACCACCGGCTGCTGCTGCTGCCACCACCACCGACCCAGTCAGTACCTTCAGTATGGGCTCAACAATGCGTCTATTCACGCCAGATTCCACCACCCCGGGCGGCCGAGACATTCCTGTCCCAATTCCTGTTTTTCAATGGCCCCCTCGCCATTCCCAGATTCCCGGCGCCACTCGGTCTTGTTGTGGTGATTTCTTGAGACGCCGTTCTGGAGCCCTCCTCCCCCCCCCCTCCTTGTAATATCATGCCATCTGTTGGTTCCGTGGAACACACTGTGGGCATGTTATCTGGAGGTTCAGCTGTGAGGCAGGACCCTAGTAGAAGAGGTTTGTCGATCAACTCCTTCGTCAGGCAGGTCCTCCCTTCCACGGGAAACATGGGTGTATATGACTGGGAGAGGAATAGCAACCAAGGAGAGTGTTTGGAGACGGGGGTCACCATAGTTGGCTATAGCAAGGGGAGGGAGTACCAGGACACTGTATAACTCGAGACAATCGCGTGATCTCACCTTCCGGACGGTGAGTAAGCAGAGGGAATTAGTCATCGTGCGTAGTCAGGAGAGAGTTCAGCTGATTCTCTAACAGTCCAGTTGCTTATGAATGTAAATACCATAATCTATACCTCGAGGTTCGCGTGGGGGCTGAACTTAGGTGAGGGTGGGGTGAGGACTGAGTCTAGGTGAAGGTGGCACGAGGGGTTGATTCATTTTCAGTATTACACCATAATATACCCGCTCCTTACATTACCAATTATCCCTCTTGAGAATCCAGACGTTGAAAACTTATGCGTTCACCTAATATAAATACGAGAGAATTTAATGTTTTGATTTTCAGACTTCATATGAATATTTCGAAGAGGAAAAAGGAGACACCCATACCTACGTGTAAACTCATTTAGCAATGCAAGTTATTAAAGACACATGCAGGAGAGTTGTAGGGGTATAGCAAGAAATATCAACTAGGATGGCTATGAGGTGTTCCCATCCGGGCACATTCCTGGGTGAAGGTGTGACATTTTGGACACTCAGAAATGAGTACATAATCTTGCATTTGTAAACGGTTTATAGTTTACTAATAAAACACAATACTTCCTTCAGTCCCTTATGACCAACTGCTTTAGATATCAAGCCCACGAAGCTGGTCAGGATTTTGGGGGGGATGAAAAAAATCTTTACGAGAGGGAAATCGTAGTTACAGCTGCCCAAAATTTCCGTCTGTGTTCTCAAAACTTCTCAGTAATTTCATTCTTGAGTTTTCCATCGCCCTTATCACCATCCCATGGGTCAATACTGCCACCAGCCACAACCCTAGCCAACTAAAATTGCGTATAACACCTCAGGGGCACCTCCCTCGGCTGCTGTTAACACCACCACTAAATCACAACCACAAGCACCACTGCTATAATCATGAGTATAACCTCACCTCTATACTCTATAACCTGACCATTATATCATCTCTTCTACCATCGCCATGGCCACAACTTTTTTCCCCCCTAGTCTCCTTCAGCAGCACCTTTCTCCTACCCACCAGCGACGACTCCCTCACCACTACCCAAACCGGAGGTTAGGAGTGGTAGACCAGTTGGTCCCTGACCGTTGATCTGCTGCTGCTGCTGCTGCTGCAAAGACACGGCACAGTACCTCACCCCTAAGAGGGTCAGTTCAGCCAGCCTCCCTCCCTCCCTCCCTCCCTCCGCCTTCCCTACGCATCGGAATCATTACACTTTTTCGGCTCCTTGCATCACCCATCACTTTTAGCTGACTCCCCTTCCCGTGCTGCTGGCGGCTCCAGCGGGCCCCCAAACCCACCTTCCTGAAGGATGCGATGCCGTCGGGAAAGTAGTGTTACGAACCTTGGCTAGTGTGTGTGTGTGTGTGTGTGTGTGTGTGTGTGTGTGTGTGTGCGTCCCCCCGCGCTGGCCTGTCGTCCATCAGAACACAATACACAACTCCGTCACCCGCCAGACCAATAGGTAGACAGGTTCACAGTCAAACAGGTACATTCCAACCCCGCCTGGGCGAACGCTTGTACGAATTCCTCTATTATGTCCCAGACTATCGAGTTATTTCCCAAAGCCGTGCGAGAATGGGAGCAGAGAGAAGTATTTACTGTTATTAAGAGACGTTGTAGCGCCATGAGTCTCGGATGTAGCGTTCTGATGAGCGGGGTCGGGCAGGTATATAAGTGCAGAGGTCGGTAAGCAGACAGGTAGTTTGTTGGGGAGGTTTGGGGCTCATTGAAGGCAGTGGATCCCTTGTTTGATCTCTTAGAAGGAATTTGAAACTTTAATGCATGCCAGAACTGGTTCCTCCATTGTCTGGGGGCCTTCAAGGCTCCACCAGGCTCGAAGTGACATATGAGCTGCGTCCAAGGCTCTGTGTCAGGGCTTGTGTTTTGAATAGGTGTTAGAGGGCTAGTCTGTCTTTAGGTTCGTCTGTGTCAGGGCTTGGTACCCTGGCTTGAGTTAGGCCTTGGTGCCCTGACTTGTTTTAAGTCTTGGTGCTCTGGCTTGTCTTGTGTTAAGGCTTGGTCTTCTGGCCTGTGTTAGGGCTTGATGCAGGAGCTTGTTGCATGGGCTTGTGGCTTAAGGCGAGCTTGAGGCTGATGCAAGGCTTCGGGGCTTCTGTGTCGTGGTTTGTATAACTAACGTTGTTTTCGGGTCTCGACGCTGAGATATTTGTGAGGATGAATTGGTTGCTGTAGGAGCTTGGCGTCGAAGCTGCTTTTCTTATCTGTTACGTATCGCACTCGAATGATATGTTTGGTTGTGGGCCTGAGATTCGTGAGGGAGCCCTGAAGCTGGGAGCAAGAGCGTTGGAGCCCGTGTTGTAGCGTCCCAAGGCGGCCTCTCCCAAGGAAAAGTAGGTTGGGTGAGGTACTCACGGCGAGGCCACTATATTGTTATTGGCTTCGACAGGAAGTGGTTGTGGGCCAAGCCAGCTCCACTGGTTATGGGGGGCTTGGAGGAGAGGCTGGCGGTACATATGGTTGGAGGAGAGAGAGAGAGAGAGATGGAGAGGGAGACTTAGTGGAATAGATAAAGAATTGGTTAGGACTGATAAATGCTGATAAATAGGCCAGTTAGCCTTTGCAAGAAAGGCAAAAAGAAAAGAAAAAAGAAAGATTTGTTGAGAACCAAATCAAATCTATGTGAGCCCAGACGAGCATCACTACCAACACAGCCCAGAGGAGATCAGAGGTCCCCCGTCCCCTCTACCTTCGCCCCAAGAGGTAGCGGTGAACAGGTCGGAGAGGAGGAGGAGGAGTAGGGAAGCAGCAGCAGCGTGGGTGCAGGTATCAGGTAGTGGGGACGGGACGGGACGGTGCCCTCCAGCATCACAGACCAACCGCTCCCCCGTACCTTGGGATGCCAGGACTGACCACTTGGGACATCCAGGACCTGAATTGTCCGCCCTTCCGTTTGATCTACTTTTGTCATGTATATTCTCTTCCTTTCTGGAGCAGGTTGTTTGTGATTAATGTGCCTGATATGCGGCAATTTTTTTTACCTCTTGTTCTCCTCCTCCTCCTGGTCCGGGAGCTGGGAGAACGGGGTTACCGTGGGCCAGAAGCCTCTCCCCAACGCGCACCGCAGCGTCTCTTTATAGGAGCAGGTCTGGAGACTTGATGCTGAGCACATGTGTGCGATCTGTGTGTGTGATGACGGCTGCTCATAAACCCCGCACACACACTCACTCTCTCTCTCACACACACGGAATTTTCAAAAGCTCTTGCTAACCAACCAGCCTTGAACTAAGTAAAAACCTCTTGGCTTTGTCCGCAACGCTTCTCTCCACCTGTAACAATGCCAGGGGTGATTGATTGGCAGAGACCCCCTCTATAACATTCACCCAGTACCAGAGTCAACGATCTTGTTGCCTTCCGGAGTACGGTTAGCTACGGCAAATTGCCATCATTCGCCTCTGTGCTTCCCCATCCCAAATCACTGAGGCCCTGACGAAGGCACCCACCCGACGGAGATACGCCGAAGACTTGACCATTGGTATCAGCGTTAACGACAGCTTTAGTGGATCCTACGTCTTTCAGAGTACCCTGGACGCTTCCTGAACTGGATGCTACCACCGACCAGGCCACCGACATGCAAACGAAGACTCAAGTAGTACGTCAAAGACACGCATCTCTCCATTTCTCATTTCCTACAATATCACCAGACCCCGGCCTCCTCCAGGTGCAGTCTATCGAGTTTCTCTGTGTAATTTCGGACGACAAACTAAGCAGGAAAGAGGGTGCACTAAGTACCATTATCAAACCCTTCTCGTTGTCATCTCAACATTCTTCGCCAACTCAAGATATTCACATTCCCTAAACCTGAAGTCAGGAACATTCGCTCAAATAGCCATTCTGCCTAAACTCACCTATGTCTCCCCGACCTTTCTATGTCTTTCCCTACTTGTCTTTTTCCTTATCCGCTACACAACAGGGGTTCCTACTGAATGTCCGGCATAAGGTATGCACGGTCATCTTCGGCAAGGGGGAGCAAAAGATAATGCTCGAATTACAGATGTATAAGTCTGTTGAGTGTACCCGGAAAGGGTGGAAGCTGGTACAAAACGCCAGACTGGGGGAGCACCACTATGGTTTCGGGATAGCTGGGGTGCACGTGGGCCAGGTAGGTGTCTGTTTCGAAGGATTTTTATGAGAAATACTTGGATATACAGAGTACATTATATGTAGTATGATCTGGAGAAAGCGCATGGCAGGGTTGATAGAGATGCCTTGTGGAGAGTGCTAAGAATATGTGGGGTAAATGGAAAATTACTAGATATAGTGAGATTTACTGGGAGAGTAGGGCATGTCAACGAGTTGGAAGGGAGGAGGGAGAATGGTTCTTACGTGAAATTCGGTTCATGTGAAGGATCTGGATGGAAATGGAATGCCTGAGGACGATATATGGTGTGAGGAGGGTTGGTTGATCGTTGATCGTGTAAGAAATAAGAGTGCAAATGGGAGATGTGGTTGCAAGCAAAGTTTCACCGAGGTATGATGATATGGAGAGGATGAGTGAAGACAGACTGACCAAGAAGATCAGCATGTCAACAGTAAGGGAAGGAAAGGAGAAAGGAGACTAAGATGGAGATGAAAGGACCGAAAGAGGCATATATATAATAGAATGAACTGAGATGATGTGGTATATGGGAGACGATGTGCTTTAAATGGGCTGAATTAGGGTATATGGAGTAAACAAGGTAAACACACACACACACACACACATGCTTACGTGGTACAGAGCTTTGCTTCGCTGAACATGATTTACGCACGGGTCCACCCGGGTTCGAATCCTTGGCTCGGCAGTCGGCCCACGCCCAACCTAACCGTTCATCTTCCCTTTGGAGCTGGTCGATAAATGGCCACCTGGCTTAAGCTATAATGAGTGTGTGTATATACACAACGGTAAATACAAGGTACACGAGAGAAATACACACACACACACACACACACACACACACACACACACACGTACAATTCTCTGAGAGATCCTTGCAGTCTTCTGGCATTTTAGAAAACTGAGTTACTGAGGAAAACGGAAAAGCTAGGAATAGCAAACGTGCTGATCCACTTAGTCACATACATATGTAATTAATCCCAGTCTTCCGGTTACTCATATCGCTGCCTTCTACCCTCTTCCCTCCCCTCCCCCACCCTCCTCTCCCTCCCAACCTCTCTCACCCCTCTCCCTTCACCTCCTCCATCCTCCAGTTGTAATCACAACATAATGCGTCAGGCAGCTAGAAGCTGCCCGGCGAGGGACTCCCGCCCTTCGGGAGACTCTGCTCTGAGCGGAATCTTCCCCCAGCACACTGGCAGACCAAGGAGACGTGCTGGGGACCCCGGTCGCCCGCCTACACCAAGAATTACCAGCTATAAGGCCAGTGGGTGACATGGCTTGGCCTACAGTCCATCTCCTCTGCGGCAATTCACGCGTCCGTCTTGCTAAGCCAACTCAAAAAGGAAAAGGAAGAAAAAAAGACTTGGGTGAACATGTTGCCTGACAAGTCCTTACGGGGGTTTTGGTCTGTCTCTCTCTGGGGGGAGGTGTTGGCTGTGGCGGGGGGCGTGGGGGGAGCAGCGACAGTGTTAGCGAAACACAATGTTGATGCATGTATGGTGGTATGGTGAGACGATGCTATGGCGGTGTCGATATGGATATATGGTGTCAAGTATGGTAAACACAAGTGCTGAGGTGCATGACGGTGTGGAGTTGGAAATGGTTTGTTGATATGTGGGGTACCGATATGGGTTAAGGAGTGGTCCGCAATGTTACTAAGGTGGCCGATGGGGTTAGGAGCGTGTTACCGTGGGAATAATTCTGGGTGTGGTGTCTGTGTGTAAGTGTGTGTGGTGTGGAGTGTGGTGCGGGCTTCCTACGTCCTCTCCTTGTGTAGTATCGTCATGGTGTGCGTTGCCGGTTTGGGTGTGATGTGCTGGGTGTGGTGATGGAATGAACACACACACACACACACACACACACACACCTGTGGCCACGCCACAACACTTCCCACACCGGGGACTAAGCCCCAGGGGGTGGCCAGGTACCTCTACCCCTGGCAACTGGCTACCCCACCCCACCCCCCCAAGACACACCGCACTCTGGTCATGCATATTCCCACGACCCGTCGCCCGCCAGGTTAAACCGGTCACAACCGTTCCTATAACGAATCTACAACGACTATGTAAACCGACGTAAGTGATAGAAGCCCTTGCGTTGTCTGTAAATCTCGTAAAATTGTAAGTTGGTGGAGGGGGTGAGGGAGGTAAATCCGCAGGTGTTTGTTAAAGCGAGGTGAGGTACCCAGCGAATGGATTGGGGTTGGGGGGGGGGGCACCACCTTCCCACGGTGCCGGCCGGACTAGGGGGTAAATACACTGTGTATTTCTCACTGCCGGAGGACCCCTTGTGCATGGGTCCTCCTGAAGGCACGGGATGTGGGAGACAAAGTACCTTTCTAGGGGAGAGACACACATACCTGGGGTGCGGGCAGGCACTGTGTGTGTGTGGGGGGGCAAAAGTGGGAGTGTGAGGTAACTGTTGGGGTAATGGAGGGTGTGTGGGGGCGTAGGGTGGTGTGGGTGTTCTCCTCCACTGACCCCACACTCCCCACACGACCATTCCAACCTAACCATCGCTGCTCACCATCACCTACCCCAGCCACACTTACCAATCTCCCTCCACTGCCTACCTCCGTCACCCACTGCCTCTTCGACACTCCCCATCCACGTCCACACACGATGCTACAGGTGAGTGAAGGACCCAAACCCAAACGCAAACTCCATCTTTAAGACGCTTCGTCAGATCATTGACTTAACCGTCACTCGTCACTCAGATTTACCCATAAGATCTAACACTCTTCCAGATAAATAAAGCTAACAGATATGACAGGAACACATTTCATTTAACTGACTCACTTGGTAGATGCGCTTTGCTCGTGGGACCAGCGGTCATCCTGACCAGCGCATTTCGCGCGTTTGCAAAGGCGCGAAATACAGGGAGACGCTTATGTATGCACACACACTCACGCACAAAGACACACACACACACACACACACACACACACACACACAACACATACACCATTCACACACATGCAAACAGTCACACACTAATAAACCATAAACTCACACAAACACGAAAACTTTACCAAATCACGCACACAAAAACACACACACCTATTCACCTTGGCAAAATGGAATGTACTTAGAACGTTGGTCATGAGCGGATTAGGGATTCCAACCGACGTACTGAAGAGAGGCGCCAAGTGCACTACACTGATTTTTTATGTTTGTGATTAACATTTGCGCGTTACGGGGAGAGATTTACACTCGCGTTGCTCCATCTCTTAAACTTATTTACACATGTGTTTACATATACACGGAGACGCCCCAGCCCTGAGCCAGGTCTCCAGCTGGGATTAGCTGTGGGCCAGCTGCCGCGTCCAGGATTCGAACCCATGCGGGCCCCACCTCGTGCTGACTCATGGTCAGTAAAGCTCACCACTACACCCCGGAAGCCAGTATGATGATTGAATAACTAACCTTTAGTTAACATTTATATAACGCCTAAGCATTTAAAGAAAATATGGGAGTATTAAGGTGTGTGTGTGTGTGTGTGTGTGTGTGTGTGTGTGTGTGTGTGTAAAACAGTGAAAAGCTGTAATTTAGTAAATTAAGAAGTTTATGATTCAAAATCTTTCATCAATGTTAGGCAACTGTGGTGATTCACACACTCGCCTCACTTCCTTCAAAACATTCCTTGAAAGACATCTTTTTTCCTCCTATTTTTTGGCACACAGCCTTGAGAGTGTGTGTAAATATTCAGAACCTTAAGTAAACGGGATTAATTCTAAATACTGGAAGAGGATGATCATATCCTTGTCAAACACGAGACAAACACAAATTCCCAGAGTTGTGCCGAAAAAGGGTTTGTGCAATTCAAAAACCCGAGAAAACGCAAAGAAATGAGGATGTGATGAAATGGCCTTGGTAGGAAAATCATCATTTACGAAATGATAATCGGCAAAGGACGCAACCTTAAGATTACGCCGTGGCGTAAGATTAAGAATGTTGGAAAGGTTGCTTGTTGAGATCGTCGGACCCTCGTTTTTGGTCCGACACGGGCCCTTGCCTGTTGGCGGCCGTTTAGGGAAAGGTGTAGAGAAGTATGAGAGTGGTGTATGATTATAATAGAGTAGTGCATGATTATATTATAGTGTAGGATTATATTAGAGTAGTGCATGATTATATTAGAGTAGTGCATGATTATATTAGAGTAGTGTATGATTATACTATAGTAGTGTATGAATATAATAGAGTAGTGTATGATCATAATAGAGTAGTGTATGATTATAATCGAGTAGTGTAGTTCACCAAGCTTCTCTGTGCTACGCTGTACGGTAAACATAGCCTGAAGTGACTCACGCCTTTACCATAAAGAGATCTTCCAGTTCTCTCTCTTTATGTTACCCAAAACGCTTGGCCTCCCTATACCTGAGTTCAGAGACATTTACAACAGTTCTTAATCTCCCCAAACTTCCTCCCCAGTACCCTCCCCACTTGGCCTTCCCTCCTCAGTGCATAGCGGTGGTGGCTACGAGAACGGGTGCAGAGCAAGGAATGCAGGATTATCCTCTCCCCCTCTCGCACCACCTGTGAGGAGGCGCTCAACACTCCCCCCCACGCGCGTCACCGCCACCTCTTGCCAGCTGAGATCCCCCTTCCCCGAGTTGCAAGTCCGGCGCCACGACAAAGGGTTTGATCCCTCTACACGAACGCGGTACAGACTGCCACGGTAATTGTGCTTTCACCTCTACATTAGTGGCTGAAATCAGCAGTAGACTCCGTGCCCATCCTGGGGGCCGGCTGCAGCGCAAAAGAGGATTAACAGAAGTCACAAAAAAAAAGGTCTTTTGTTGGATCGCAATGTACAGATAATTATAGCATTAAATGTTACAAGGGCGGTTCGTTGCGTAAAGCAGGCGAGTCTATTCACTCGCCGCAAAGAACAGTCCCAGTCAGTCCCGACCATTGTGGACAACGACCAATGATAAGGCGACTTTTCCCCAGCATTCACCGCTGCATTAGCGTCAGTGTCCACCCATCCCCATTCTCTTCTTTTACCACCTTCTGTTTTCTATTGTGTGGATTTTCTCGCTGCAGGTTGCGAAATTAGCCATCTATCATCATTCTTACCATTATCATTACTGTCAGTATAATAATTATTAATATTATAACTAATGATTTTGTTGTTATCATTACTATATTGATTATAATAATCAATTTCGTCGTTTTATCAATTAATTGTTATTATCATCATTACTGTTATTATTATTACTATTATTATTATTATTATTATTATCATTATTATTATCTTTATCATTATCATTATTATTATTATCATCATTATTTTAATTATTATTATTATCATCATTACTATTATTATTATCAAACATACACACACACACACACACACCTTAACAAGCGTCAACACTGGCAGACCAAGAGTGTCATCCACAAGTCATACTGTCATACTTGAGCCAGTGGTGTGGGGGTGGTGGGGCGAGGGGGCAGGGAGGCAGTTATCCACACCACACCGCTTCATCCACACACACACACACACACACACAGCTTATGTACGGCCGCTCCCGACATCAGACTCTCTCTCTCTCTCTCTGTCTCTCTCTCTTTCTCTCTCTCTCCTGGGTCGTGAGCTGCTCAATGGCGGCTGGAATTACCACCTACAGAGCCAACACGGTGCCACACAACACCCCGAGTGAAGGGGAGGGGAGGGGAGGGAGATGGGGGAGAGTATGGCTGTCTGTCTGTCTGTCTGTGTTGGGGAGATGATAATTGATGTCGTATGGGAGTCTGTGTGTAGAGCCCTATGATTTTTTGACACATCTTGAGGGCATGTGTAAGAGTTACACACACACACACACACACACACACACACACACACACACACACACACGAGCATATATATATATATATATATATATATATATATATATATATATATATATATATAT
>JAYMFT010201163.1:0-10869 GCA_038088735.1 Panulirus argus
CTCTCTCTCTCTCTCTCTCTCTCTCTCTCTCTCTCTCTCTCTCTCTCTCTCTCTCTCTCTCTCTCTCTCAAACCGATGTTGCTCCTCCCATTTGGGAATTACAATCTAAAAGGCGCACTGTTGTGTTCGGGAAGGTAATTTGGAAGGAATTAAAGAAATCTATTGGTGCGTCTGCGATGGGAAGATGCCTCGAGAGGGTTTTTAGACTGTAGCGTTGGTGTGTTTTGGTATTTATAAGAATGTTTTTTTGTGTGTGTGTATGTTTATGTTTGTCGATAACCATCGTGTAGTTGTTTTGCTGTGTGTGTGTGTGTGTGTGTGTGTGTGTGTGTGTGTGTGTGTGTGTGAAATTACCACCATTAGATTTAATTGTTTTGCTCCTCTTTTTGGCTTGTTATGTCGGTATATCTCTATATATCATCTTGTTTACTATATTGGATGGTGTTGTTCTTGGAGAGAACCTTATTTCTGAAGGGTAACCCAACAACAGGCGATGTTCAAGGCTGTGTTACTTTAACACAAGATGTTACAAAAGACACTGAAGGAAAAATAAACGAAAAAAAACGAAGGAGAAACGAGAAGACGACTAATCCAGTAGTGAAGATGGATAAATGAGATCAAAGCTTCTCAGCAGATTCGAAGAGGAACGCGAGTGTAAACCACATCTGAAGACAACGGGGGAAGACTGAACAGGAAATTACCAATAACAACAATCTGAAAATAACATAAGGTAACGATTATGTCAAAACCACGATATCATTTTAGAACAAGTTGCACGTATGATGATTCTACTACGTTCCAATAATATGATACCACTCAGGGATTACCTTCTATATATACACGCTTCGCTTCGACAACAGAGAAAGAGCAATATATTAAACACTTTTCTCAGTACTGTTGTAGAAAACAACATTTCAGAGAAGCCATGCCCCCTGTTTTTTTTACATTCATAATCATAGTAATATTATTCATATTCATTGTCACACTGGAAGGCTTTTCACCCCCCTTCCGCAACTGGTTGCATGCTCTAATAATGTTCAAAGTTAATGTTATTCGTTTTATCACAGGTTCCCTAGTGTAATATTATCAACTGTTTTTTTTCTCCTGTTCAGGTTATTAAGGGGAGCCATAGCGAGGCCCGCTCCCTGCTGGGGTTTAAAGAGACTCAAGTGGTGAGGTGGAGGGGGACTGGGGGGGGGAAGGGGGAAAGAGGGGGTTCCCCCTACGAAAAGCGTTTAGGTCTCTCTCTCCCTCTCTCTCTCTCTCTCTCTCTCTCTCTCTGGGCCTTATGACAAGGCCATTCAACACCTTATCCTACTTTGCCTGTCACCAGATTATCATTTTCTGAATGAGACTCAAAACTCGTTGAACAAACAGCCTCGCCAGACATGTAGCGTTCACAAAGAACAGATTATCTTACATGAATTAGAATGAACAAAGTGATCTTATAGATAGAGAATATTTCCGATTACTTTTGATAAGTGATTTGCTTACTTTCTCTGACTGGTGTCAATAGAAATGAAATGAGTATATATTACCCCTTAGACCAGAGTATGGCACCTACTTTAGCCCAGATGAGGTACCTCTTAAGTCAGAGCAATTCACCCCAAAGGAATCATCAGCAAAAACAATTGGTCCAGGAGGAATACCCTTACGGAAACCCCGCAATCCGTTGATAAAAAAAGGACGCGAGTAAAGGCAACGGCCTGTTTCAAATACTCACGCAACAGACGAAGGTGAATGCTCTGAACGGCAGGAGTTGATTCAGCGACTTGTTCGTTGAGCGCCGTTACCCAACATTCACCTCTAATATTAACGAGTAGGTCGTTTACCTCCTTAACTACTTCCTCCGATGTGGTGCTCTGGCAATAGGTTTTACTCCTGAGTCGATATCTTCCTCATGAAATACCTCAATGAAGACATACCGTCCAAAGAAAATCGAGGTAGGGAGCGGTATCGTCCATACCAAGCGATTTATACAGACCTATCGTCGATATAAAGCGATTTATATAGACCTATCGCCCGTGGAACGCTATCTACGAAGGAGAAGCCCTCACGTAAAATGATCTACATTACGATACGCCAACACCGTTGGTTGGTACCTACACAGAAACATCCCAAGCCTCAGCTTTGGACATGGAGAAGATGTCTAGAGTCTTGCTCCCGAAAATATTTAATCACTCTTTAATCTCCCGGTTTGATATTAGCATATCCAAGAGACGAGACTAAGACAGGATTAGAAACTTTTTAACATTACGTCTAGGTTCGGGTGTGAGAAAAACAGGTGTCCTGTGTCGCGTCTGATGTCTGAGGTCCCCCAATATTTTCTTTTTCTTAGATATAATTTCTTTCCAGGAGGAGGAAACCCCAGGTAAAAGTTTATAAACCCGAAGTTTGTCTGTGGCCGGAGTTTTTAAACTGCTGAAGTTCAGGAGTGCGAGATGATCTGGGCTGATCTGAACAGTCCTGAGATTTTTTCTTTCCCCCAGGAGAGCCTCCGCTTCGGATCCTTTTATAATAATACCTTTTTCCCCCGCGCAAAGATTTAACAGATGATTTTCATTATCTGTTGATCTAATTGTATAGAATCTTTACTGATATTTATTGATTCTGTATCGGAATTTTACTGTTGTTTATCTGTGTTTATCTATACTCTGCTCTGTAATTGGAAGATTCAGTTCAATTCCCAGGAATGTTTCTCTTCAATTTCCTTCGACACTTTCAGTCATGTTCCTTCTGACCACTGGCGGTGGCAGCAGCATCTCAGGATGATCGTCCTTCCCTTCCCGTATGATATTGACCGCTTTTGTGGATGAGTATCATCGGGTTTATGGATGATAGTCTGACCTCCCTGGGATGATGCTTTTAGTATCATTCTCTATATAGATTTCCTGTATCACTTTGCTTGATATTTTTTGTCCCTGGATTTAATCTCCTCCTATGATGCTTTTTATGTTTCTCTCTATGATTCTGTCTCTGAATGACATTACGAGTCTTTGAGGATGATATGCTCAGCCCTCCTGCATGATTTTCCTCACTGGATAACATTTTGCAGTTTTCCCATAGCTTTCCCTACATGATCCTTTCTGTAAATGACCCAAGAAATCTTTGTAAATGACCCATTAACCTTTTAGAGGATAGAATCATACTCACCAACTAAGAAAACGTGCTACTTTAGGACGAAACAACAATCAGTTTTTCCCTCAGTGTAGGTATACTGAGGGCGTGGGTAGAGTGTGTGTGTGTGTGTGTGTGGGTGATGTGGTGCGCGTGGGTAAAGTGCGTGTGGGAAGGGTAAAACTCCCCTCCGTATTCATGGCTATGATCTATTTGAGTTGTGGAAGGAACAGAGGGGTCTAATGGCGTGGGCGCGACCTGCAATATCCTAGTTTGGTAATTGTTTGTGTTGGCGTGGCTTGAGGGCGTTCACAGGAGGCGTGTGGAGGCGTGGAAGCGTGGGAAGGTATTGTGTTCGTGGACGCGCGCGTGTGTTGCACTTGCGGCGTGGGAGTTCAGCAAAAAAAAATTGTAGATTTAATGTAACTGTTTTGGGGAGTTTCGTAGGCTTGGGGAGGAAGGGAGAGGATAGTGATGTAAGCTAGGGTGATTACCGAAGGGCTGTCTAGGGAGGCGAGGAGATTGTCTACGGACATGGGGGTGATTACTTGGGAGGCTGATGTGATCACCAGAGGAGCCAGGGTCGTTACCTGGGGTGATAGATTGATTATTGACGCGTTAAGTGATTACCTGGGATCTGGGGTGGTTACTTTGGGAACTAGGGTGATTATAAGGAGAGATGGGATGATATCTTAGGGAAGTAGGGGTGTTTACTTGAGAGTTCAGACAATCAACTGGGAGCTGGGGGTGGTTATATGGGTAATGGGGTGATTACCTGGGGATATGGGGGGGTGACTACTGAAGATCTGGGTAGCATATTTTGGGCTTGTATCTCTCTTAAATCAGGGGCGATTAGGGAGGAGTGAGGGAGTATATCTAATGCTTTTAACTCAGTCATATCAGGGGAGATTACGGCAGTGTCAATGTGCATAATTAGGGTTTTTTTCTGAATTATATGAGGGCAGATCAGGGCTGGGGAAAAGATCCTGTGACCCAAATGTATATTAGGGACCGAGGCACCAATATCTAACTGGCTGTAACTGATTTCAATATTCATATTCGATTAGTGCCAGAGCAGAAGACTGCCTCAACTCCCTGCAGAGCCAAAATGTACAACAGTCGTCAACCGGTTAGACCTATTCTCGAACGGGTAATGTCATAGAGGCTTTCAAAATTCGAGTATTTGACCTCAAAAAAGCTGGAAGTGTTGGAGGAGGAGGAGGAGGAGGATGGGGGGGGGGGAAGGGAGAAGTTGGAGAGAGATGACCTCATTCGTGATACAGAAGAGAATATGTCTCCTCAAACATCCACATTAAGACCTGTACACATTTGGATATTTGTGGCGCTGGCGTGACAAATGGATTCGCTGCTCATTCCGGTAGATTGATGTGTCCCAAAGCGTGCTGCTCCTGCTGCTCCTGCTGCTCCTGCTGTTCCTGCTGTTGTTTCTGCTGTTTCTACTGCTATTCCTGCTATTCCTGCTGCTTTTCTTCCTACTGTTCCTGCTGCTGCTACTACTATTTCTGATACTGCTACTGCTTCTGTCGCAGCCATTTTTGCTACTGCTGTTCCTGCTATTCCTACTGTTCCTGTTCCCGCTGCTTGATCCGAAGAGGTTTTCGTCCGAGTTGGTCTCTGGTGAGAGGGAGCTGTCTCCCACAGCGTGACAAAGTGATTCATATCTGTTTCGAAGCGTTCTAAAAGTATTTCGAAATGTCCTAAAGGTGTTACGGGTTGTTACTGAGACTCCTGAAAGTGTTGTGCAGTGCCGTAAAGGTGTTACGGTTTTTACGGTGTGTTTCAAAAGAGTCACAGAGTGTGTTAAAGGATTTGCAATTTGCCATGGAGTACTACTGGTGGGTAAAGAGAATACATTAGAAGCATTGTTGAGTGATGAAGCTATGAAATACAAAGCAATTCAGCAACAGATCGTTACGTCTGTCCTGGAATTAGGAAATGGTCATCAAATTACCACAGTACACATCAGGATCTTTTTCCAGCTACAAGATCAAAATATTTCTCCAGGAAAGACAAGGATTCGCGATTCGTCTTTATGAGCAAGACGGCTAGAGCAGGAATCATGATTCGTTTCCCAAGGTGAGAGGGACTCCTGGTGGAGATGATGACACCGTCAGTGACCTTATGTCCTGGGACTTAGATGACCTCTGACCCCCGTCTCTGTCACACTGTCGCCTTCCTACTGACATGAACTTTGATGTGATCTATGTCACCGTGATCGTTCCTATTGAACTTCTGTCTCATTGTGTCCTTTCCCTCCTCTTCTGGCTGACCTTATACACGACAAAGATAATCTTTTGAACCTTTACTTACCACCTAGATGACCTTTTTTCATTTTTCTTAAGCCAGTAACATTTTACTCGGCGCAGGAAACAATATGCCTCCCACACAGACCGCTCACCTTCCGTGGGAGAATCCCTTACAACTACCAACGTGACATTTACCCCCACGAAGATGACCTTCTCCTTTTACTTAATGATTTTCCACCTCACCCACATGACCTTTTGACCTTTCAACCTCAGCCGGAAATCCTCTCGTTTCACTCGCATGACCTATAGCTCAGCGTAGAACGCTAAGGACGTCTCTTTAGGACTAAGAAATGAGCGAACAGTTTATATATATATATATATATATATATATATATATATATATATATATATATATATATGAAGGTTAAATCGCACTTCAGTAGGAGTTCATAGAGTTTTATTTAACATGCAGTTTATCTATACATGTATGGCACAACTAGTTTCGCGGAGACAATCCGCCTCTTCAGGTGCCAATAATCCACATACTTATCTAAATCCCAACGTCACACATCACTCTCTGGGGCAAAGTTGACCAGAGGAGTGGAGAAAGGAGAAAGTAGAAAGTTGAGGGGGAAAGCTGATAGATTTGGATGACGTATACGAGAAAGGTAAGCCCGAAGCTTGCTGGCTGCGGCCAGATAGCAAGACATAGATGTAAGCTTCCCGAATGTCAAGCTGAGAGAAGGCGGGAGAGACCTTTTAGCGGAGATGGAGGAATGAGGGACAAATGGCTAAAGAAAGTGCTGAAAAGTGAGAAAGCTGTTAACCTTATGGGAGAAGTTGTGAAAGTTCTGCCGGTATAAGTCACCAAGCGTTTGATGGAAGAGATTTTAACACCCTCTTCCGTCCCGCAGTTTTTTTGACGAAAGAACTCAGGGAGAGAAGGGAAAAAGGAATGGAAAAGGTTAGCCACTGGGGCCTGAGAGAATGTTTCTATTTCTCTCTCTTTAACATTCTAGTATGGACTGGTTAGCTGGATGGATGGTTTGGTCTTTGAGCCCAGCAACTGCTAGAGTCATGACAGGTATACTTGTGCATAGACGAAAGAGCACAGTATGTAATTCGATGGAAAGGTAGAATATGGAGAGAGGGTCGGTTCATGGAGCAGAAAAGATAGGAGTTTTGTGGAGATATGCGGCCATGACAGGTACGAGAGTGTAGGAAAATATATAAAATCTCTGTTGAGTTAAGTGAAAGAAGAAAAGAGATTTTGGTAAATGGTTTTAATGTGGTGGAAAAATAGGGTCATGGAGAGTATATATAAATACAGATGGTCGAAATGCATGTACGTAGTGGAGAATGTAAGGGGGACCTCACATAACTCATACATACCTGTAATAGAGGAGGACGTAATAGACAAATATTCATAGCAGGATACAGGTATAACTCTCACACCCCAGTCAGTATCATCTTCAAGATATTCTCTCGTACGTAATGATGGGAACCTTGGATGAAATACTAGAATATAATCGTCTGAGTTCTCCCTCCGCAGACATCAGACAAAGAAAGCCATTTGTCTGCTGAAAGACCTGAACCGACGGGAGGAAATCGCCTCGCAAGGGAAAATTAGATTATGAATTTTATGATGATAACTCATACACCAAGATTTGTGGGAAGATACGAAGAATTAGGACATCATAAATCCCGTAAAGTTACGCTCAGTAAAACATAAGATCATGTGAGACGATATCGTATAAAGTGAATGTAAATCAAAGCAAAAACATATGCTAGTGAATGATTCCTTTTACCAATATACATGCATACAGAGAGAGAGAGAGAGAGAGAGAGAGAGAGAGAGAGAGAGAGAACATAGTGCTAAACGTCCGAGCAGCAAATAGACGTCTGAGCCCCTGCCATTTCCTGTGCAAATTTGGCCTTTTAAAATCTCCTTTGTTGTTACGACCGTCGTCACACAACGGTCCGTAAGGGTGGCCGGGGAAAAAAAAAAAAAAGAAATCCACCAAGCTTCCTGACGTAAGCTTAAAGTGATCGTAAGAAAGGGAGATGCTTATAGCTGTCTGTTCTTGGCCTTGTTGCCTCTGTCATTAACTCTGAAGACGCCACTGGGCCACAAGGAGAGGAGGAGTTACCAACTGGTTTTTCTTTTTCTTCTCATTCACCATCTTTTTTGTCTTTCCTTCTTCTTGTATTGCATTTCTCTGCCTTTTTAAGTCTCCACTGACAATCTCTATTGCATGCAGTCTTTCCTATGTCCTAAATACAAAACCCTGTTGCATTCTTCAGCTGCTGTTGTATTTCACATCTGTCTTGCATCTCATCAATATATTGGTCACTATCCCCCTCTTCTGCATTCTCCTCCACCACTTCTCCAACACATATTTCTCCCCACCACACTACCTCTCCCTCACCATCAAATGTGAGAGTCAACTGCAAAATCCTGGACCTTTTCACTTCATTTATTTCATACGAGAGACGGTCGTCCAAGATCAGACCTAAGCAGTGTCCTGAAATAGGAAAGATTCTTAAACTGATTTCTCGTTCCAGTGAGACGATTATCTCAATCTGAGTCCCTCATTTTATTCACATAACTCACATTCTACTCACATTTCCCACAACCTTTTCACATAACTCACATACTACCCACATTTCTTGCAACCTGCTCACATACTACTCACATTTCTCGCAACCTGCTCACATAACTCACTTGACTCGTACCGTGTCTCTCTCAGTGACTGCACCGTAAAATGCTCAAAAATTGTACCGTCATTCCTGAAACTTTAAACGACTGAAGCAGTCTTAAAAGATCACAGAAAATCACCAAAGTTTCATATTAAGGCATCTCATGGACATATAAACTCAAAAGGCGAAAAGAAAAAAACACATAAACGAGGTACAGGGAACAAAAAGGAAGAAGGGAGATTATCTATTTGATTATCATACGAGAGACATTAGCACAGGCATCATAGCCTGGAGGAAGTCATTCTAGACCCTCACATTGTAACATTAGAGAGTCATCATGAAGACAACGTCGCCAGCAGAGAAGGTGTGTGTGTGTGTGTGTCGTCTGTTCCAGTCTGTGTAATTACAGTGTGTGTGTGTGTGTGTGTGTGTGTGTCTAGTCTGTTGAATGGTGTCTACAGATCTTTTGTCTCCTGTGACCGTCTGTTGTCTGGGGAGATTGGGTGGGAGGGCGGGGACTTCCCTAAACAGACGGGGAGATAAGGTCTGTGAGGAGTTCTGTCTTTCTGTTTCTTTTCGTTTATTTATGTTCATCTCTGGGGAGGGTGAGTGGGTGGTCTGTGGGTCAGTCTGTCTGTCTGTCTGTCTGTACATACCTCAGTCCATATAACATTCGTCTGTTGAATCACCCATTTGTAAGATAATAGGGAGAGAGAGGGTTGGGCTGTCGAAAGACCGACTCCCATCTCTTGAACTATGATGAGATTCTGCCATCGAGGCTGGGGTAATCGCGTAGCGCTCACCGCAGGAAAAATCTAAAGAATTAAGAAGAGAGAGAGAGGGATTCGTGAGAGTCGCATATTGCCAGAGTGTTGTATGTGTGTGTGTGTGTGTGTGTGTGCGCTGGGGAGATTGTACGTTTGTTGAATGAATGCCAGCAGCCAGCCTACTCTCTCTCTCTCTCTCTCTCTCTCTCTCTCTCTCTCTCTCTCTCTCTCTCTCTCTCTCCCTCACCCACGACCCAGCACGGGAATCGCTTCATTATAATCAAACTCTGATGAGATTATAAGTGCTAAATGAAGTAATGCTGGAGAAGGATGATGGAGAGTGATGGAGAGGGGTGGAGGGTTGTGAGTGATGGTGATAGATAGTAGGGTCGGATGTGATGATAGTGATAATGATTGTAGTGATGATGACAGTGAGAGAAAGATGGTCCCACCAACCCCTTATCACAATTATTGAGAATCCTATAAATAAATCCAAACGACATTTTCTATGATTTCCCTCGGGTTGGTGGCTGATACACCTCCTCCTCCTCCTCCTCCTCCTCTTCTTCTTCCTTCTTCTTCTTTTTCCCCATTATTCCATCTCCCTATTATTCCTTCTCCTTATTCTTCCATCCCAATTATTTCTCCCTATTATTCCTCCCAATTATTCCTCCCAGTAATTCCTCCCAATTAGCCCTCATAATTACTCCTCCCGCTGTTCTTCCTCTCGAATGTGGAATCATTAGTAAGAAAGTAATGCCGTGATGGCGCTCCGGTTTATGCATCAGAAGGTGAATCTGAAGATCGGGGTTCGATCCCCGGTATGGAAAAGAAAAAGGCAAGTCATCCAACTCTCTTCATCCCTTGGAATGTAAACGTACAGATTGATAACAACATCCGTAAGGTTAGACTCGTTACGAATAGGAGACCTATAGTTGGAATGACCTTTGACCTGACCTGTCTGAGGTCATTATCACATCATCATTCACTTAATCTGCTGTTCCATGATGACTGATTACCAAAACAATAGTCTAATTATCTAATTAATTTTCTAACCATTCTATATGAGATATTTTGCTATGGATTGACGGGTGATAATTAAGGATCTAATTCAATTTCAAAAACATGAAACCTTCAACAACATTATTGTGATAAAAACATAATTAGAATCCCAGTAATTAGCATATACTAATTGACAGTAATGTAATCTAACAGAAACCTGATGATCTTTAGTAATCCAGTTTGAAGTAATTACCTCCATGAGATTTCCCTAGATCATTAGAATCGTTGTGGTATTGCCACACGTAATTACTCCCTAATTGCTCTCTTAATGATGTATCAGATGAGAATACTTGTCGTTTAACGAGTATTTGCTCGTTTTCATAATCTGCCTCATAAAGGCAGCCTCCTGATCTCTCACGAATTGTCATGAAACTAGTTTAACTTGTTTTTCTTAAGGTTTTCTTCCCTTCAGTCTTCCCAAATACTCTGTTGAAATTTTTGACACATTCGAATAATCTTCTGTCTGTCTTCGTTATGAGACGATAATTAGTGATTATGCCACGAAAAATTATATAAGATTATCACTCAAAATTTGAGTATAGTAGAATGATCGATTTTGTGGTATGAAATACCTATTTAATGTCATTTCTAGATCTACGAAATACTCTTTATCTTAAGCTAAGTTCCCCCAAACTTAGCTTCAGGACCACAGGATAGCCTGACCTACCCAGCAGCTATGTTCACAAAGTACATATACTTTCTGACAAGCCTCAGAGCGCCTCATTATAAGTTGGAAATACCTATGCATCAAGTTTGCCTCCCCGGAAAGTTATGTATTTTGCATAAAACAATATACCGCCCGGGCTCAGAAAATCTCCAGTGTATTAACAAAATTTTATGATGACAGGGAAAAATATTTTAGCAATATTTAAGGTGACGAGCCTGGCTAACACAGCAGAAGAGGCTCACACTGCCCGACACAACAGGATAGACTCACACTGCCTGACACAGCAGGA
>JAYMFT010201174.1:0-11670 GCA_038088735.1 Panulirus argus
CTCTCTCTCTCTCTCTCTCTCTCTCTCTCTCTCTCTCTCTCTCTCTCTCTCTCTCTCTCTCTCTCTCCAAAACTCTTCCATTTACCGCCCTCACAAACCCCATCCATAAAGAATTAAACAATCATGGTGACATCAAACACACTTATCACAGACCGACCTTCACTGGGAACTAATCACTCTTCTCTGTTCCTACTCACACACAAGCCTTACACCTTTGATAAAAACTTCTCACTGCTTATAGCAGCTTACCTCCCACACCAGATTCTTAATACCTTCCACAAACCATCTCTATTAACCCTATCATATACCTTCTCCAGATACATAAATGTCACATGCATATTCATCTGTTTTTCTAAGCATTTCTCACACACATCTTGAAAGCAAACACCTAATCCTCATATTCTCTACCACTTCTAGAACCACATTGCTCCAACCCAGTCTGATGCTCAGTACATGCCTTCACCTTCTCAGTCAATATCCTCCCATATGATTTACCATGTATATTCAACAAACTTATGCCTTTGTGGTTTGAATACTCACCTTTATCCCCTTTGCCTTAATACAAAAAGGCATTGCACATGCATTCCTCCAATCCTCAGGCACTTCACCATGATCCATACATACACTGAATACCCTTACTAACCAATCAACAACACAGTCATCCCCTTTCTTTATAAATTCAACTGCAATACCATCCAATCCCTCCGTCTTGATGGATTTCATCTTCTGCAAGGCTTTCACCACCTCTTTTCTTTTCACCAAACCACTCTCCCTGACTCTAACTTTACATACCACCCTGACCTAAGCACAGTACATCTGCCATTCTATCATCAAACACATTCAACAATCCTTCAAAATACTCACTCAATCTCCTCCTCACTTCATTACTACCTGTCATCGCTTCCTCTTGTGCTCCCTTCACTGATGTCCCCATTTGTTCTCTTGTCTTTTGCAAATTATTTACCTCCTTCCAATCCATCTTTTTATCCTCCCTAAAGTTTAAAGATGCTTTCTCACCCTAATAGTCATTTGTCCTCATTTTCAACCCCTACACCTTCCTCTTGACCTCCTGCCACTTTCTCTTATGCATCTCCCAATAATTTGCACTCCTTGCTTGTAAGTACTGCCCAAATGCCTCTCTTTTCCTTTTCACTAGCAACTTTACTTCTTCATCCCACCACTCACTACCCTTTTTTAATCTGCCCACCTCCCACCTTTTGTATGCCACATGCATCTCTAGCACATGTCATCACTACTTCTCTAAATACCTCCTGTTCATCACTCACTCCCCTCACTTCAATTGCTTTTACCACTCTCTTCTCCCTGACATTGTCTCCCCTTTTTCGATAACCTCTACAAATCTTCACCCTTGCCTCCACAAGATAGTGATCAGACATCCCACCAACTGCTCCTCTCAGCACATTTACATCCAAAAGTCTCTCTTTTACATGCCTATCAATTAATATGTAATCTAATAATGCCTGTTGACCATCTATCCTACTCACATATGTATACTCGTGTACATCTCTCTTTTTAAACCAGGTATTCCCAATCACTGGTGTTTTTTCGGCACACAGCTCCACAAACTCTTCACCATTTCCATTCATAACACTGAATACCCTGTGTGCAGTACTTATACCTTCAACTGCTTCATTACTTACCTTTGCATTTAAATCACTCATCACTAATACCTGGTCTCATGCACTAAAACTGCTAAAACACTTAACTGCTCGGAAAACACTAGCCTCTCATGATCTTTCTTCTCATGGCCAGTTGCATAAGCACTAGTAATCACCCATCTCTTGCCATCTACTTTCAGTTTTACCCACATTAATCTAGAATTTACTTTCTTACACTCTATCACACATTCCCACAACTCATGCTTCAGGAGCAGTGCTACTCCTTCCTTGGTTCATGTCCTTTCACCAACCCCTGACTTTACTCCCAAGACATTTCCCTTTACCCTTGAGCTTTGTTTCACTCAGAGCCAGGACATACAGGTTTCTTTCCTCAAACATACTACCTATCTCTCCTCTCTTCTCATTTTGGTTACATCCACACACATTTATACACCCCAATCTGAGCCCGCGAGGAGGATGAGCACTCCCCTCTTGACTCCTTCTTCTGTTTCCTCTTTTAGAAATTAAAATACAAGAATGGGAGGGTTTCCAGCTCCCCACTTCCACCCCATTTAGTCATCTTCTACTACACATGATGAATATGGAGGTAGAATTCTCTCTCTCCTAATATGTTTACCATATTTCATATATTTGTTTATTTATTCATAATTACCCAAGGACTAATTTTGTGAGTTCTGATGTTACCTAGGACCTCTTTCTAAAGGGTTGTGCAGTACAAGGCTGCACTGCTTACAGTAGCAGGGAAATGTAGACTCCTTTGGAGTGAGAAGTACTTTGATGAGACTGTATTCCAAATGATACAACCTTGCCAAAGGTGACTTTTCACTTGTGTAACCTTGAGCAGGTGGAGTTTGTTAACATCCCATTATTTACATAAATCTGTTTACGATTACCATTTTTATATGATAAATATATTTTTTCATTCATATTTGTTCACTATTCCCTGTGTTAGCAAGGCAGTGCCAGGAGTAGATGAAGAAATGGCCTCATTCACTCACATACACTCTTTAGCTACCATGTGTAATGAACTGAAATGACAACGCCTTATCCACAACCAGACCCCACAGAACTTTCGGTGGCTTCCTCTGACCACTTCATGTGCCCTGGTATACAACTTCTGCATACCAAATTGGTCCAGTTCACTCTGTCTTATGCATGCCTTGGACCCTCCTGTATGCTCATGCCCAAAGCACACAACCCTTTTTCAGTCTACCCCTCTGTTTCCAATTTACTTTCCCCCTTTTCCTGGTCCCCTTCACTTCTGACACACATACTCTTTGTTAACTACTTTTCGTTCATTCTTTCCATATGTCCAAACCATTTCAGCACCCCATCTTCAGCTCTCTCAACCATACTCTTCTTATTCTTGCACCTCTCTCTTACTTATCGTCTCTCTTACCTTATCATTTCTCATTCAGTGAACCCTCCTCACACCACATTTTGTCCTCAAACATTTCATTTTCAATACATTCTTCCTTTTTCATGCATTCTCTACATTCTTATCCAGTGCTCATGCCTAATATCAACACCACACTGTTGAGACTACCATACCTTCAGACGTGCCTTTCTTTTCCCTCCCAGTTAGTGACCCTCTTTCATTATATTTTTCAGTGCTCTCAGGACCTTCTACCCTACACCCACCTTATGACTAACTTCATGGTTCCATTTGCTGCCTTATCTACACTCAGGTATCTAAAACATTTCATTTCTTCCAAGTTTTCTTCTTTCAGACTCAGACCTCAATGCAATTGTCTCTCCTCTGCTAAACCAATAATCTTGCTTTTATTTGCATTTACTCTAATCTGTCTCCTTTCACAAACTCTCCCAAAAACAGAAACCAGCTTTTGCATCTTCTCACTTGAATCTGCTGATAGTGCTGTGTCATTATCAAACATTAAATGACTCATCTCCCAAGACCCTCTACCCCTAACAAACCACAGACTTCTCTGTCTCTCTCTCCAGGTCCCTTCTTGCATTCACCTCCCTTGCCTTACCACCCCATCCATGAAAATAAAACAACCAAGGTGATATCATACAGACCCACCTTTTCCTGGACCCACTCACTCTCCTTTCCTCCCACACCATATATTCATAATTCCTCCCACAGAGCATCTCTATCAGCTTTATCATACACTTTCTTTAGATCCATAAATGCCACATGCAAATTGTTTTATTTCTCTTAATTATTTATTGCACTTTTCTCAAAGCAAACTCCTCCTATACCACTCCTAAAGTTACATTGTTTCTCCCCATTCTGAAACTCTGCATGCTACCACCCTCTCAATCACCACTCTCCCATACAACTTCTCAGGTACTTTCAACAAGTTTCTGCCTCTGTAATTTGAACATTCATTACAAATATTTTCTCTGCTGCCTGGGCAGCTCAAAAATGGTGTACAATCCCCACAGTATTTTGATGGTTACTGACCATGTAGGCAAAGGATTTGGAAAGTTGTCTGAGTTTCTAGTAGTTCCCTCATGACACTGTAACATTGTTCAAGTCAAGGAGTGACTCGAACAATCTTACAAAGTAAGTATCATATTCTTTTAATTATACATGTACAGAAAATAATAATTACTTTGTAAGATTGTTCGAGTCACTCCTTGACTTGAACAATGTTGCAATAAGTCAAGGAGTGACTCGAACAATCTTACAACACTACTCCACTATTTACCATGCCTAGGACTTTTAAATTCCCAGAACAATATGTGGCACGTTTGTGCTCAAATGGTGGTGTGCCATACTGTCTATGACACATAAGCAGTCAGTGGGTTAAACAAGCCCTGTAGTGAAGTAAAGTGGCATTATGAGCATGTTCTTCATGTAGTCATCACATAATCTGGTATGATGATTTTATCTTTCACAGCCTTGAAGCTGTAGGGGTTAAATAATTAAGAAAATCATTATCCAATAGGTTTTAGAAATGATAATGAATAATGTGCCTTTTATTATTTGATAGCCATGAGCTTTATATGTTTAGCTCACGGAAATCAATTGAAGAACATTTAAAGGTTGTCAGGCTGAAAAATAAAGTCATATGTGTTTCTAAAGCCAGTGTTTTTGGTATTTAACACCCAAATCTCTTTGTAGTTCAATATATTCTTAATATTATACTGATTTAGAACATTTAGGTGACAGATCATTGTGTATGAAAACTAGTTACAGTCTCATCAGTTAGAAATTCTCTTATATGATTTACTGTCATCCAAAACACTCACCTTCATGTAGGACAGATTATTTTTCATAGGTGTATGGGTGCTCACCTTCAAATGCTGCTTGGATAATTTCTATAAAAGACTGAAAAATGAATTTGCCCAAGTGGAACCCTCATCTTGTGCAGCATACAGTCTCCAAACCCAAGGATGGTTGATAACCCTGTAAGCAGGATGGGAGAGAGGAAGCTTCATTTAGGAGCATTTGCAGAATTATGGGAAATCTCTTTTGTGTCAAAGTAGGCCTTTTGTTTATGAAGAATGGTCAATTCCAAAGGTTACCTGCATGGATAACAGATAAAGAATGAGGTGAGATACTTCATCCATAGTTAAAAATAGCATCTAAAACAGTGAACAGAGACTTGGTCTTCAAGAACTTAAGTTTGACAATATATCATAACCATGATTAGTAAGAATGGAATATACAAGAGCCTCTTGGAACAAAAATTTCTTTCAGCAGTACATAACTTCCGTGATGATGTAGATTCCTTTTTATAATACCAGTTTACTTTGTCTCATTTTAGTGAGGAAGCACCAGGAACTGAAATCTCAAGAAGAATCTTTGCATAGCTCTTTCTGGCCTTAAAGTACACTCAGGATGTGATTGTAAGGGAGAGGAGGATTTCCAGACACCTTGGTTGCCTTATGGAGATATTGAGACAAATTTTTGAGAATGTAGTGTGGAATGTTAATCATGTATTGCTTAAAATAGGAATATTTAGTTGGAATGAATTATGTAGAAAGTGGCCAACACTATGGTCATAACCTTTGAGCTTTACTCTCTTTTACAGTTAAATTTCATCTCACAAATTATATATCCAGGTTTTTACCAGATTCTGAACAGTACTTGACAGCATAGCATCAGCTATTATTGGGCTCTACCATAATATTGTCAAGCATTGTGAATGTGACATGTAATAACCTGTAATAAGCTGGGATGTACATAGGCCTAGTATGCAGTTCTAGGTTTATGCCATGCTGTATGATGTTAGTTCATCCAAGTTTTTTATTCAGAAGAGTGGCTGACTCTCTATGCTAATATATGTCTACTAATTGATCCTTGAACTCAAGGTAATCCATATCTTCAATATACTAATGGTTACTAATTGATCCTTGAACTCAAGGTAATCCATATCTTCAATATACTAGTATAATTTGCTGCAGTCACTTTGTCCATGTATAGTGATAGCATTCACACTACTTTCCATATCAGTTGTAACATAATTTACAATGTGCTACTATTTATCACTAATGTGAGAGTCATCTATAAAAGTACCTTTCTTCAGATAAATGTCATCACTGTATCTGTTTGCCAGACAGTTAGTTAAAGATGGTGCAATATCTGATATTATAAACTCCTATAGGAATTATGGATGGAAAAGGCAATCACACCTTGGCATTTAGAACCAAGGTTATGAGCAAAACACTGAAGGCAGGAGTGTCCTTATGCAAATGGCCTCATGATCCTGTAATCTTGCTCAGGGTCATTCATTGCAAAGCACATTTCACTGAACACTGCTCGGGTACACCCATTCATTCGCCATACTTAACTGACTTTTAAACATTAGAAGGCACAGTCTCACTATTCATGTTGAATGTCACACGCTTCTCAGGTTTATCATGCAATGCAGAACTTTACTACTCTCTTTAGCCATGAATGAGCTTACAGAGCTGCACGTTCTACTTCTCTTAATATTTTACTAAGTGGAAGGGAGGCATGTAAGAACAAGGATAAATGGAGACTCTTTTGCCTTGGCTACCCCCTAGATGGGAGTTCCTTGAGGGAATGGTCATCAGAAAATATAGTCACCACACACCACTTCCTGGGATTAATCTTAAATGAATGATCCATCATGAATGTATATCCCAGTAAAAAATCTCCCTTAAACTGTAAACCAGCAAATAGCAGAGAGGATGTAAATAATTGGAATACCAAGGTCATTGGGAAATTCAGCTTTCACAATATTCAGTGGGGTACCCATATCTAAGAAAATGGAGGCCTACTCCTCAAGCATTATGCCTCCCAAGTAAGGGCCATCCAGCTCACAGTTAGCCCAAATTGTACATGCTACATTGACCCAGTATGCTTATGATGGGTCATGAAGCAATGAATCAGTGTTAGGGAAGGTCACCATCCTAAGAGAAAATAGCAAAGGTGTTGCCCATTGGTGAACTGTCATGCATTTGTCCCAGGTCTACTTGCTTCCCACAACACAACTCTGGAATTAACTCCTAGAACTGATGAAAACATGAAAGGAGCATTACTGGATGCCCTGTACAATTACCCTTTGTATGACCCATACAACCATGGAAGGGGCAGGGTAGTGGGGTTGTGGTAATTATTTTCCACATGACACTTTCCCTGGCAATTGAAGCATGTAGGGCTACTCTGAAGTGACATGTTCTTTACTGTTACAATGAAAATGGACAATATCCTCTGGTTTAGTGCATGCGGGAGTTGCACCATGACTAGAGCTATGGTCAGCAGTAGCTGCATCTGCTCCACTTTGCCAGTCAGAATACAGGTGTTTCTACTGAAACAACTGGAACTCTGGCATCTGGGGCCAAGAAATAACATGCATTGCAACTGTAAGAGTTTAATGCAGAAGGCTTGGAATTTTTACTAAAGTGAGCTTCATGTATAAACTAACAACCTCAGGTGCTGAAGGATATAATGCTGAGAAAGTCCAAAGACTATCCATAGCATCAATATGAATAAGCCATTAACAACTGTCACCATGGAACCACTCAGGTAAGGACTTAGTGAGATCAGTCAATCATACTACATGTGCCCAAGATTTGCTCAAGAGGAGTGGACTATTTACAAACTTGCTTCAATAATGATAAAAAACTCAAAACACAAGTAGTGTGTAAGAACACATTGAATTTTGGATAACTTAACCACTTTTGGATTTATTTGGATTTTAGACTTACTTGATGAAACCACCTCACACCACATATTGTCCTTAAACATTTCATTTCCAACACATTCAACCTCCTCCGTACAAAGCCCATGTCTTGCAACCATATAATATTGTTGGAACTACTATTCCTTCAAACATACCCATTTTTGCTCTCTGATATAACATTGTTTCTTTCCACACATTTTTCATCACTCCCAGAACTTTCACCCCCTCCCCCACCCTATGACTCACTTCCACTTCCATAGTTCCATTCACTGCCAAGTCCACTCCCAGATACCTAAAACACTTCACTTCCTTTAGTTTTTCTCCATTAAAACTTACTTTCCAAATAATTTGTCCCTCAACCCTGCTGAACTTAATAACCTTGCTCTTAATGACATTTACTCTTAACTTTCTCCTTTCACACACTTTTCCAAACTCAGTCACCAACTTCTGCAGTTTCTCACTCAAATCAGCCACCAGTGCTGTATCATCCGCGAACAACAACTGACTCACTTCCCAGGCCCTCTCATCCCCAACAGACTGCATACTCGCCCCTCTCCAAAACTCTTGCATTTACCTCCCTAACCACCCCATCCATAAACAAATTAAACAACCATGGGGACATCACAATGTTTTTGTAACACCAACAGTAGTCCATGTTACAATTTTAGATCTGATCATGATAATTACAACTCATGCTTTTCTCTGAAGAAAAATCAGTTCAGTGTCAGCATGATTAAAGACAAAATCTGTAATGCCACCACTGTAAATTTTGGAGTTTCTTACACAAATGATCAGCTATGTTATGCCTGAAAAATAGAAAGATGAAAAGACTTTTGGATGACTTGTGCCAGACAAAATTAACTCGTTCATCACAATACTAATAATGCCCACTCATTTATTACAAAACATTTGCATGAAAGCAAAGAAAGATGTTAAAAAAAATGTTTTTCTAATTAAAAATTTTCTTTAAATCAATATATAAATATGAATATTAAATAAAATTAATCATCTGCAATTGATAGACTATGGTCACTTCAGTAGTAGTTTTTGTGCTGTAATCTGCCTTTGATCCCTATCTACTGATTCAGTCACCCATTGTTTATGCACACCCATAATCCTGTTGTTACCAAAAGTATTGGCAATAACTCTAGTCCTATTTATGTAGGGTAAATATAGTTGACAAAGCCTTAAAACCCATTTGTCCACATCATCCAGGAAGTGAGCAAATATGTTTGCACTCTTACAAAAGTGCTATATATCAAACTATTCTGCATACAAAGTAGAGTCATCAAGACCAGTGCCTGACTTCACACTCCCAACTTGTTTACCAAATCCTTCAAAAGGATCCATGACCTTCCACTAAGAAAACTGATACACCTCTAACCCTCAACAATGCAAGCACAGAATTCATCCATTTTTTATGGTCTGTTTCCCCTTTATATCATCACTCATACTATATAAACCTTCACAAACCTCTAATCTAACACCATCTCAACTTCATTCTTCATATTCTGCAAATGGCTACTGCTCTCATTTATTTTGTAAAATAATATTTTATGTCCTTACCTGAGCTAGAACAAATACTTTATCCGGCAGATTTCTTGGAGAATCCATAAACAATAAATTCCCATTCACCTAAGTTCTTCCTTACATATTCTACTTTTGAAAAATATGTTCAAGGTTTGTATAAATCTATTCAAGCAATGTTTCTCACCCAGTAGAATGGCATTATTCTGGAAGTGCATATTTTTTTCAAGTTTTAGGACCTTTTTATTTGTATTTACTTTCACTGTCATCCTCTTGCACACATCTGTCAAACTTATTTTCTAACTGCTACAGAATACCATTAAAAATACAGTAATGTGTTGCTTCTAATTCCACAATGTATCAGCTATACCAAAAAGTACTCTTACCTTTCTTTTCTCACATACCATCTCATCCATGAAAATAATCTACAACAGTGGAACTACACAATACCGATTTAATTCCATATTTGTTGACACATTTACCTTTCTTTATGCTTAAAAAGGAACAACATACATTCTAAATATTCAAAAATGGCATTCAGTAGTTTTTGCGATACCACAGTGTCAAATGTTTCCCGTCCTTTTCTCTTCATTCTGATATAACCTTATTTTACCTCATCATAATTTGTGAAAGTTATCAATAATGAATAACTATATAAGAGCTGAACCCTCTGCAAACTAATGATAGTTAAATTATGTGAAAGTGATCTCACTGATCAAGAATATAAACTATTTAGAACCTGTCAATTTTTATCCTTGAATTACAAAATTTTCAGTCTTAAGGCACAAGGTTATCTTTAAAAAAAGAGAATGGGTGATTTCAACAAGAGGTATTGGAATGCAAGAGGATGTGAAAACCTTGAAATTTTTAAGAAAAAGAGATGCAAGAGCAGAAGTATACAGTAATAGTTACACAGTAGAAAGAAAAATGAAGCCACAAAAAAGAAAAGCATATAATACAAAACCCTGAGGATACAAAGTATATTTCAATTAGGGAGTAGTGCCAATCTCATACCTGATAAAGACAGACGAGTTTACAGCAAAGGCAGATTTTGTCTCATTAATGGCTTTAAGCACTGAATTACTTTTAAAACTTCAGAAAATTGAAAGAAGAAAAGAGAGATGATGATGAAAGAAGCATAAATTTAATGGAAGAGTAGTGACAAGAATATGTAAGAGATAAAGTCCATGTATAATGTATCAAGCTTGGTAACCAAATTACAAATTGGTTTAAGAAAATCTTTCCTGTATCTAAAAAAGCAGACAGATGTTAGTATGTGAAAATGCAGTTGTGGATGGCATGCTAAACCAAATGCCAGGATCATATACAAAATTTATCACTTTGGTTATCAAGGGCACCAACGACAAAGTGACTCCTGAGCTGAAATGTACAATGCAAGTTTAACAAAACCAAACTTCCCATTATGAGCAGTGTTAAATTTTACCATGTATTATTATAAGATCTGATGGATTCTCATGCAGCCTTGATGAAAGTATACTATGTCCACAAACTTGTCAGTGCCATTTCTTAAGCCAAAATGAATTACCTAAAGCTGCTGTGGGGTGTAAATATTCAATATGACCACTAAATTTCAAAGAAGGAATTAATTTGAGTATGTACGAGTATTACTGTGATTTGTAACTCTGAATACGAAGTATACCACATGGCCTCTGTCACAAACTTGAGCACAATTAACTACTAGAAACTGTCCTACCCACTTTTTTTTTTTTTTTCAACCAATGCTTCCACTGTAACCAAGCACTATGCTTGTATTTTTCCTGTACTTTCACTGTTCCCCCTTACTTCTTCTTTTCTCTTTATTCTCTTACAAAATTTCATTTTCTCTTGTAAGCATATGATAAAGCAACCTGTGTTCTTTCCAACATGCAAATTTTGCAGAGTAAATTTAACAAAATTTGGGCAAATTGTATAATTCTCAGTAAAGGTACTGAGTAATGCTGGGTTTTACACAAAAGTATCTGGAGAAAGCTGGCTAATGAAATACATGGGAAAGATTACAAGTAAAAACCTTTCCACTTAAGTGGAAAGAGGTATAAATAGTGCAGGAAAAAGTTAAAATACATCAAGGTGACACTGGATATTAGGATCTTTTTTTTCCAAGTCAGAAAATCCATGACAGTTATGGCTACAACATATAAACTATATTATAAATAAATAACAATAAATTATTCCTCATTTTTACACCACTCACAAGTTCCTAAATATCAATATGCAAAATCAACAATCCTTCAATGGTGTTCACTAGTCTTCGTGTGATTTTTGTTTTGTGTGTGCAAAGGGTTTTATATAAATATAAATATATATATATATATATATATATATATATATATATATATATATATATATATATATATATATAT
>JAYMFT010201185.1:0-11670 GCA_038088735.1 Panulirus argus
TATCAAAACGGCACACCCTTGAGTTGCCGATGGCTACACAATAATCATGTGACGCAGCAGCTTGCCGAGTATTCCGTAGTCTAGCTAGAGGTGGGGGCACACAAGCAGCCAGCTCTCGGGAGCAAAAGCCAAAGTAGGACTAAGATGTCTGTAGCAATGAGGGATTAGTGCGGGACTAAGACAGCTCTAGCAATGCGAGATTAGTGTGGGATTAAGATATTTGTAGCAATGAGGGATTAGTGTGGAATTAAGACGGCTGTAGCAACGCGGGATTAGTGTGGAATTAGGACAGCTATAGCAATGAGGGCTTAGTGTACGATTAAGACAGCTCTAGCAATAAGGGATTTGTGTGGAATTAAGACAACTGTAGCAATGAGGGATTAGTGTGCAATTAGGACAGTTATAGCAATGAAGGATTAGTGTGGGATTAACACAGCTGTAGCAAGAAGGGATTAGTGAGGGACTAAGACAGCTGTAGCAATGAGGGAGAAGTGTGGGATTAAGACAGCTATAACAATGAGGGATTAGTGTGGGATTAAGACAGCTCTAGCAATGAAGGATAAGTATGGGATTAAGACAACTGTA
Source organism: Panulirus argus (assembly GCA_038088735.1). NCBI lineage: Eukaryota > Metazoa > Arthropoda > Malacostraca > Decapoda > Palinuridae > Panulirus > Panulirus argus. The sequence continues at coordinate 586 of JAYMFT010201185.1, forward strand.
GCAATGAGGGATTAGCGTGGGATTAAGACAGCTGTAACAATGAGGGATTAGTGTGGGATTCAGACAGCTCTAGCAATGCGGGTTTAGTGTAAGACTATGATGATTGAGGCAATGAGGGATTAGTGTGGGAATAAGACAGCTCTAGCGGTGCGGGATTAGTGTGGGATTAGTGTGAAATTTAGACAGCTGTAGCAACGTGGGATTAGTGTGGAATTAGGACAGCTGTAGCAATGAGGGATTAGTGTAGGATTAGGATGGCTATAGCAATGACAAATTAGTGTGTGATCAAAACTGCTGTAGCAATGAGGGATTAATGTTGGATCAAGACAGCTCTAGTAATGAAAGATTAATGTGGGATTGAGACAGCTGTAGCAATGAGGGAGTAGTGTGAAATTAGGACAGCTCTAGTGATTAGGGATTAGTGTGGGATTATGACAGCTGTAACATTGAGAGATTAATGTGGGATCAAGACAGCTGCAGCAATGAGGAAGTAGTGTGGGATTTGGACAGCTGTAGCAGTGAGGGATTAGTGTGGGATTAAGACAGCTGTAGCAATGAGGGATTAGTGTGGAATTAGGACAGCTGTAGCAACGAGGGATTAGTGTAGGATTAAGACACCTCTAGCAATGAGGGATTTGTGTGGAATTTAGACAGCTGTAGCAAAGGGATTAGTGTGGAATTAGGACAGCTTAGCAATGAGGGATTGGTGTTGAATTAAGACAGCTGCAGCAATGAGGGATTAGTGTGGGATTAAGACAGCTCTAGCAATGAGGTATTAGTGTGGGATTAGGAGAGCAGTAGTAATGCAGGATTAGTGTTGGATGAAGACAGCTATAGCAATGAGGGATTAATGTGGGATCAAGACAGCTCTAGGGATAAGGGATTAATGTGAGATTAAGACAACTGTAGCAATGAAGGAGTAGTGTGGAATTAAGACAGCTGTAGCAATGAGGGATAAGTGTGGGATTAAGACAGCTGTAGCAATGAGGGATTAGTGTGGGATTAAGACAGCTCTAGCAATGAGGGATTAATGTGGGATTAACACAGCTGTAGCAATGAGGGATTAGTGTGAGATTAAGACAGCTCTAGCAATACGGGATTAGTGTGGGATTAAGACAACTGTAGCAATGAGGGATTAGTGTTGGATTAAGACAGCTCTAGCAATGCATGAATAGTGTGGGACTAAGATATGTATAACAAAAAGGGATTAGTGTGGGATTAAGGGAGCTCTAGCAATGAGGGATTAGTGTAGGATTAAGACATCTGTAGTAATGAGGGATTAGTGTGGGATTAAGACAGTTTTAGCAATGAGGGATTAGTGTGGGATTAAGACAGCTGTAGCAATGAGGGATTAGTGCGGGATTAAGATATATGTAGCCGTGAGGGTTTAGTGTGGGATTAAGACAGCTCTAGCAGTGCGGGATTTGTGTAGGACTAAGATATCTGTAACAATGAGGGATTAGTGTAGGATTACTACAACTATGGCTATGCGGTATTAGTGTGGGATTAAGGCAGCTGTAGTAATGAGGGATTAGTGTGGGATTAAGAAGCTCTAGCAATGCGGGATTAGTGTGGGATTAAGACAGCTGTAGCAATGAGGGATTAGTATGGAATTAGGGTAGTTCTAGCAATGCAGGATTAGTGTGAGATTAAGACAGTTGTAGCAATGAGGGATTAGTGTGAGATTAAGACAGCTGTACCAATGAGGGATTAGTGTGAGATGAAGACAGCTGTAGCAATGAGGGCTTAGTGTGGGATTAAGACAGCTTTAGCAATGCATGATTAGTGTAGGACGAAGACACCTATAGCAATGCGGGTTTAATGTGCTATCATGACATCTGTAGCAATGAGGGATTAGCGTGGGATTAAGACACCTCTAGCTGTAGCAACGAGAGATTAGTGTGCAATTAGGACAGCTGTAGCAATGAGGGATTAGTGTGGAATTAGGACAGCTGTAGCAATGCGGGATTAGTTTGTGATTAAGACAGCTATAACAATGATGGATTAATGTGGGATCAAGACTGATCTAACAATTATGGATTAACGTGGGATTAAGACAGCTGTAGCAATGAAGGATTAGTGTTGAATTAGAACAGCTGTAGCAGTGAGGGATTAGTGTGAGATTAAGACAGCTGTAGCAATGAGAGATTAGTGTGAGATTAAGACAGCTGTGTTTGTGAGGGATTAGTGTGGGATTAAGACAGCTCTAGTAATGCGGGATTAGTGTAGGACTGAGATATCTGTAGCAATGAAGGATTAGTGTGCGATTATGACATCTATAGCAATGAGGGATTAGTGTGGGATTAAGACAGCTCTAGCAATGCAGGATTAGTGTGAGATTTAGACAGCTGTAGCAATGGGAGATTAGTATGCAATTAGGACAGCTGTAGCAATGAGGGATTAGTGTGGAATTGGGACAGCTGTAGCAATGCGGGATTAGTTTTCGATCAAGACAGCTATTGCAATGAGGGATTAATGTGGGATCAAGACCTTTCTAACAGTGAGGGATTAATGTGGGATTAAGACAGCTGTAGCAATGAAAGATTAGTGTGGAATTAGGACAGCTGTAGCAATGAGGGATTAGTGTGGAATTAGGACAGCTGTAGCAATGCGGGATTAGTGTGAGATCAAGACAGCTGTAGCAATGCGGGATTAATGTGGGATCTAGACAGCTCTAGCAATGTGGTATTAGTGTAGGATTAAGACAGCTGTAGCAATGAGGGATTAGTGTCGAATTAAGATAGCTGTAGCAATGAGGGATTTGTGTGCAATTAAGACAGCTGTAGCAAAGAGGTATTAGTGTGGGATTAAGACAGCTCTAGCAATGAGAGATTAGTGTGGGATTAAGACAGCCGTATCAATGAGAGATTAGTGTAGGATTAACACAGGTGTAGCAATGAAGGATTAGTGTGAGATTAAGACAGCTCTAGCAATACAGCATTAGTGTGGGACTAAGATATCTGTAGCAATGCGGGATTAGTATGAGATTAAGACAGCTGTAGCAATGAGGGATTAGCATAGAATTATGAGAGCTCTAGCAATGAGGGATTACTGTGGGATTAAGACAGCTCTAATAATGCATGATTAGTGTGGGACTAAGATATCTCTAGCAAAGAGGGATTAGTGTGGGATTAAGAGTGCTCTAGCATTGAGGGATTACTGTATAATTAAGACATCTGTAGCAATGAGCGATTAGTGTGGGATTAACACAGCTCTAGCAATGCGGGATTGGTGTAGGACTAAGATATCTGTAGCAATGAGGCATTAGTGTGGGATTATGACAGCTACAGCAGTGAGGGATTAGTGTGGGATTAAGACAATTGTAGCAATGAGGGATTAGTGTGGGATTAAGACAGCTATAGCAATGCGGGATTAGTGTGGAATTAGGACAGCTGTAGCAATGAGAGATTAGTGTGCGATCAAGACAGCTCTAGCAATGAGGGATTAATGTGGGATCAAGACAGCTCTAGCAATGAGGGATTAATGTGGAATTAAGACAGCTGTAGCAATGAGAGATTAGTGTAGGATTAAGACAGCTCTAGAAATGAGGGAATTGTGTGGAATTAAGACAGCTGTAGCAATGAGTGATTAGTGTGGAATTAGGACAGCTGTAGTAATGAGGGATTAGTGTGCGATTAAGGCAGCTGTAGCAATGAGGCATTAGCGTGCGATTAACACAGCTGTAGCAAAGAGGGATTAGTGTGGGATTAAGACAGCTCTAAGAATGAGAGATTAGTGTGGGATTAAAACCGCTGTAGCAATGAGGGATTAGTGTAGGATTAAGACAGCTGTAGACAAGAGGGATTAGTGTGGGATTAAGACAGCTGTAGCAATGAGGGATTAGTGTGGGATTCAGACAGCTGTAGCAATGCGGGATTAGACTAGGACTAAGATATCTGTTGCAATGACGGATTAGTGTGGGATTAAGACAGCTGCACCAATGAAGGATTAGTGTGGGATTAAGACAGCTGTAGCAATGAGGGATGAGTGTGGCATTAAGACAGATCTAGCAATGAGGGATTAGTGTAGGATCAAGATATCTGTAGCAATGAGGGATTAGTGTGGGATTAAGACAGATCTAGCAATGCGAGATTAGTGTGGAATTAGGACAGCTGTAGCAATGAGGGATTAGTGCAGTATTGAGAAAACTCTAGCAATGCGGGATTAGTGTGGAATTAGGACAACTGTAGCAATAAGGGATTAGTGTAGGATTAAGACAGCTATAGCAATGAGGGATCAGTGTAGGATTAACATAGCTGTAGCAATGAGGGATTAGTGTGAGATTAAGACGGCTCTAGCAATGAGGGATTAATGTGGGATTAAGACAGCTGTAGCAATGAGAGATTAGTGTAGGATTAAGACAACTCTAGCAATGAAGGATTTGTGTGGAATTAAGACAGCTTTAGCAATGAGGGATTAGTGTGGAATAGGACAGCCGTAGCAATGAGGGATTGGTGTGGGATTAAGATAGCTGTAGCTATGCGGGATTTGACTAGGACTAAGATATCTGGGATTAAGACAGCTGCACCAATGAAGGATTAGTGTGGGATTAAAACAGCTATAGCAATGAGGGATGAATGTGGGATTAAGACAGCTGTAGCAATGAGGGATTAGTGTGGAATTAAGATATCTGTAACAATGAGGGATTAATGTGGGATTAAGACAGATCTAGCAATGCGAGAGTACTGTGAAATTAGGACAGCTGTAGCAATGAGGGATTAGTGCAGGATCAAGACAGCTCTAGCAATGCGGGATTTGTGTGGAAATAGGACAAGTGTAGCAATGAGGTATTAGTGTAGGGTTAAGACAGTTCTAGCAATGAGGGATTAGTGTGAGATTAAGACAGCTGTAGCAATGAGGGATCAGTGTAGGATTAACACAGCTGTAGCAATGAGGGATTAGTGTGAGATCAAGACAGCTTTAGCAATGAGGGATTAATGTGGGATTAAGACAGCTTTAGCAATGAGATTAGTGTAGGATTAAGACAGCTCTAGCAATGAGGGATTTGTGTGGAATTAAGACAGCTTTAGCAATGAGGGATTAGTGTGGAATTAGGACAGCTATAGCAATAAGGGATTAGTGTGCGATTAAGATAGCTGTAGCTATGAGGGATTAGCGTGTGATTAAGACAGCTGTAGCAAAGAGGGTTTGGTGTGGGATTAAGACATCTCTAGCAATGAGAGAATAGTGTGGGATTAAAACATCTGTAGCAATGAGGGATTTGTGTGAGATTAAGACAGCTGTAGCGATGAGGGATTAGTGTGGGATTAAGACAGCTGTAGTAATGAGGGATTAGTGTGGGATTAAGACAGATGTAGCAATAAGGAATTATTGTGTGATTAAGACAGCTCTAGCAATGCGGGATTAGAGTAGGACTAAGATATCTGTTGCACTGAGGGATTAGTGTGGTATTAAGACAACAGCACCAATGAGGGATTAGTGTGGGATTAAGACATCTGTAGCAATGAGGGATTAGTGTGGGATTAAGACAGTTTTAGCAATGAGGGATTAGTGTGGGATTAAGACAGCTCTAGCAATGAGGGAGTAGTGTTAGATTAAGACAGCGGTAGCAATGAGGGATTAATGCGGGATTAAGATATCTGTAGCAGTGAGGGGTTAATGTGGGATTAAGACAGCTCTAGCAATGCGGGATTAGTGTGGAATTAAGATAGTTGTAGCAATGAGGGATTAGTGCAGGATTAAGACAGCTGTAGCAATGAGGAATATGTGTGGGATTAAGACAGTTGCACCAATGAGGGATTAGTGTGGGATTAAGACAGCTGTAGCAATGAGGGATTAGTGCGGGATTAAGACAGTTGTAGTAATGAAGGATTAGTGTGGGATTAAGACAGCTCTAGCAATGTTGGATTAGTGTGGAATTAAGATATCTGTAGTAATAAGGGATTAGTGTTTGAATAAGACAGCTCTAGCAATGCGGGATTAGTGTGGAATTAGGACATCTGTAGCAAAGAGGGATTAGTGCAGGATTAAGACAGCTGTAGCAATGAAGGATTAGTGCGGAATTAAGACAGCTGTAGCAATGAGGGATTAGTGTGGGATTAAGACAGCTTTAGCAATGCTTGATTAGTGTGGGATTAAGATATCTGTATCAATGAGGGATTAGTGTCGGATTAAGATATCTGTAGAAATGAGGGATTAGTGTCGGATTAAGATATCTGAAGCAATGAGGGATTAGTGTCGGATTAAGATATCTGTAGCTATGAGGAATTAGTGTCGGATTAAGATATCTGTAGCAATGAGGGATTAGTGTGGGATTAAGACGGCTGTAGCAATGAGGGGTTAGTGTGAGATTAAGACAGCTCTAGCAATACTTTATGAATGTGGGACTAAGGTATCTGTAGCAATGAAGGATTAGTGTGGGATTAAGATATCTGTAGCAATGAGGGATTAGTGTCGGATTAAGGTATCTGTATCAATGAGGGATTAGTGTCGAATTAAGATATCTGTAGCAATGAGGGATTAGTGTGGGATTAAGACAGCTGTAGCAATGAGGGATTAGTGTGGGATTAAGACAGCTATAACACTGAGGGTTTAGTGTGAGATTGAGACAGCTCTAGCAATATTTTATTAATGTGGGACTAAGGTATCTGTAGCAATGAGGGATTAGTGTGGGATTAAGATATCTGTAGCAATGAGAGATTAGTGTCGGATTAAGATATCTGTAGCAATGAGGGATTAGTGTCGGATGAAGATATCTGTAGCAATGAGGGATTAGTGTGGGTTTAAGGTATCTGTAGCAATGAGGGAATAGTGTGGGATTAAGATATTTATAGCAATGAGTGATTAGTGAGGGATTAAGACAGCTTTAGCAATGCGGGATTAGTGTGGGATTAAGACAGTTTTTGTAATGCGGGATTAGTGTCAGATTAAGACATCTGTAGCAATGAGGGATTAGTGTGGGATTAAGACAGCTTTAGCAATACGGGATTAGTGTGGGATTAAGATATCTATAACAATGAGGGATTACTGTGGGATTAAGATATCTGTAGCAATGAGTGATTAGTGTGGGATTAAGACAGCTATAGCATTGCGGGATTAGTGTGGGATTAAGACATCTGTTGCAATGAATGTATCTTGGGGGGGGGGTATTCGCCATCAAGGAAAAGAGGAAAGATGTGGTCCCAACAGACATCCAGTCCAGAATGGATGAAGGACTGGATGAAAGTGGATGCGATCGATGGTATGTTGCAGGTTGCCGTCTCTGTCAGACGGATAAATATCAACAAATCCGCGCTGATTGGCCTCAAAGCACGTGGGAAAGTACGCAGCCGAGGAAAGCGTCGTCAGCATCTAGCTCTTGTTTCCAAAAGGAACGAGATAAAGAAGCCGCACCTGAAGTGTTGTTGTCAGGATGTATGGCTGGACACAGCGTACCTTTCATTCAAGTGGATCACTTAGTGGAAAAATGTTCCCCGATTGTGAAATTGCACGAAATTTGTAAATGAAAAGAACGAGACACGATGACCCTCCCCACACTGGCCTGACATTATGTGAATGATATTGATGTTGTGTTGAAGGAATATCCTAACTTCCTTAGGCTTTAGTAAGCTCCTTTGTTATATCTATATGTACTCGCGACACTTGCCAGATGCTTCTGGTATTATTGTACAGGGGCACCTAGTGACAGCACTAGGATCCCGGTTCACTCTATCAAGGAATAAAGTATTGAAACTGAACTGAACTGAATACTGGTCTAGACTTGAAAAAAAAAAAAAAAAACTACCAGGGCATCATTTTGTTGTGAGATGGTATTGCTTGGGGAGAGAGACAGTCAGAAGCGAACATTTGCAAAGAAACTTTTTTTTTCATTAATTACAGATGAACGTAACGATATGTCTGTGTCCCGAGTAACTGAAGGGATGGTACTGTATTATGATGACAGGAAGAGCAAGGTGACAGATGCGCTGTTAAATGTGATTGAAGTTGAGGAAGCAAGTGGAGGACGACTGCATCACACGGAGAAAGAGTTGCTAGAGACTAAAGAAATAGCCTTTGAAAATATAACTGTGTTTGCTGGTGACACCTGCTCGAAGGATTTCAGGCGAGCCTTAAGAAGGATATTACGTCTGCTTTTCTTCCCGTATTTATACGTCAGTCATTCGTCTGTCATGATGTCTGAGCCAAGCCAGTAACCACGTAGCATCATGGCTTCAATCATTTTTTAAATATCATTTTTTTTTTAAGTTCTAGTGAATGTCAACCTCGGTTTGATAAGATTCAGGACATGGTTCAGGTCCTCAAATACAAGATGTTGAAATTATCACAGACTTGCTGGCTGCTGAGTGGGTCTGTCATATTCAGAATTTTGGAACAGTGGGAAGCAGTAAAGCTATTTTTTCAGGAAGAAGCCAAAACAGACTGAGTGAAGTGGATGGGGCGATCCAGATACACAACACTATGACCTCTCCGGGAACCAAGCATATGCTTCTGTATCTGAACTGTGTCCTATCCAAAGTAGACAACATGAATCTAGAATTCCATTCGCAGCGTTTCACACGTCCAACACTCTTCTCTGCCATTTCGGTTGACTTCAGAAGCATTTAGGGTCTTTTCTTGCCTGATGAAGTCATACTTTCAAAAGGGCCTGCCGCCATTGACCCCAATGCTGCTGCTGCATACAAGAGTCAGTGACCTTAATGTTGGTGGCAGATGAGAGGTGGCGCTTCTTAAGGAACCCCCAGGAGATAAGAAGGAAAGATTTCGCCTCGACTGTCCAGCGTTTTTGGCTGAACTGTGTTGACGATCGAAAAAAAGATTTACATTGATGAAACTTCTTGTGCCATCGGCGCTGCAAGTCACCGAACCCAAAGGAGCTCTTTCCCCTCACAGGAACATCGAGACCATAGCAAAACTGGCACTCCATTTTCCCTCCCTCGGCAGGAATAAGACCTGGATTCCCCACGGGTCAGTGGAGAAATTCACTGTAAGCTAAATGATCCTTTATAAGCATGAGTGATACGGCAACTGGGCTGAAGTACGAGATGGCAATAATCAGCACAGATTCGGTCTTCTTTCAAACATCATGTGCAGCCCCTCGGCTCCACCCCCCTCCTCTCCACATGTCGGGACGTTTGCCCAGATCTTTACAGCCAAGACGAAATAGACAAATACTCCATATGTCCACTGCAGCCAATCGTCCCATTGCAAAGCAAGCTGTCGCGGTACAGGCGGATTGATCTTTTTTCATTTTTGCCGCAATTGCGGCTAAGTTATTGCGCGTTCCTGCCCATCCTGCGGACGGTGCCGCAAAAGAGGATGCAGAGCGCACCAAAGGTCCGGGGACCAGCTGGGCCTCAGTGATTAGAATACATTACAGGTTGCATAGCGAGAAGCGCGTTAACATGCTTTGGGTAACACAATATGAATGATTGGGCAAATCACATGGTAAGTGAAGTTTACAACAGTTGGACAAGAGAGGAACTATTGACAATAAGGAAATTATGATACTTTTCAAGTCTCCGAAGCAGAACATCGTTGTGGATGGAATGTTTGCACATATCTTGTAATGTTTGCCAAGGATCATCTCTGAACTCACTGATTTTACAACAGTCAAGGATGTCATGCTGTAAGGTGTGAGCGTTTGCCCTCAGCAGGAGGGGCGAACGGGTACCCAGAGCTCAGCCGGAGTCGGGCGACAACAACATCGAGTGTCTACTTATCCTGTTGTTGCAACCGCATGTATGTATGTACACGGGTCTTCTTGCACGATACTGGGGTGGTAAGCGAGGCGCCTTGTCCTCAGTGGCAGCCGTGGACACCGCTTGTGGGCAGCGCCACAAGCGGTGGGTGGAGCTGGAGCCGACGGGAGAAGCAGGGACATGGCAACCTTCAAGCAGGCGATGCCGAGGCCTCAATGATGACGAGAAAACAAACATTAACTCATGATTTTCTACAATGAAATCTTGTTTAGGTAAGATGTCTGCCTTGTTTAATGATATGGATGTGACTCGGTATTTTATGTTCCCTCTTGGGATGTTTTTTTTTCAAAGAAGCCAGTCTTGGCAAACTGTCATTTTTCGGAGTGGTAACAACCGGCTCTGTTGTGGGTCAAACCGCCGCTCGTGAGTCAAGTGTCGCCGGCCGGGGAGGCGCTTACCTCCGTCACGTCATCAACGAACGAACAGCCTCCAGGGGCGCTGTTTGTATACGATACGTGGCCATAGTCTCTCGTGCCAGTCAGACGGGAAAATTCTTGTGCAAGTGACTGATTTTCTGGACAAAAGGTTAAATGAAGTAATCAGAAATATTCATTTACACTTCTGGCAGAACAGAAAAAGCAATTTTTTGAAAAACTAGTAATTTGGGAACTCGCTTGATCGGGTAAGGAAATGATGAACGTGATTGGGAAATACCCGACCTGGGTCACCCGTGGCTTGGAAGTGGTAACTGCCCTAAAATCATGTCCCTCATGGCTGTACTCACGTGTCACTCATAACTGCACTCATATACGACTCATGGCTCTACTCATGTCACCATGTGTCACTTATGGCTGTATATACGCGTCTCTCAAAGCTGTGATGACATCTCACTCGTACCTGTACTCACGTGTCACGAATTCCTGAAATGACATGTCACTCATGGCTGTACTCAAATATCACACATGGCTGCACTCATGTGTCACTCATGGCCGTACTCCCGTATCACACATGGTTGTACTAACGTGTCACACATGACTGTCCTCCCGTGTCACAAATGGCTGTTCTCCCGTGTCAAACACGGCTGTACTCAAGTGTCACACATGGTTGTACTCAAGTGTTACACATAGCTGTACTCCCGTGTCACACATAGCTGTACTCCTGTGTCACACATGGCTGTAATCCCGTGTCATACATGGCTCTACTCTCGTGTCATACATGGCTGTACTCCCATGTCATTCATGGCTGTATTCCTGTGCCACACATGACTGTACTCCCATGTCACATATGACTGTACTCCCGTGCCACACATGGCTGTACTCCCGTGTCACACATGGCTGTACTCCCATGTCACACATGGCTGTACTCCTGTGCCACACATGACTGTACTCCCATGTCACATATGATTGTACTCCCGTGCCACACACGG
>JAYMFT010201196.1:0-11670 GCA_038088735.1 Panulirus argus
GACATGCAAGTCATTAGCCCACTGGACATACAAATCATCAGCCCACTGGACATACAAGTCATCAGTCCACTGGACATGCAAGTCATTAGCCCACTGGACATACAAATCATCAGCCCACTGGACATACAAGTCATCAGTCCACTGGACATGCAAGTCATTAGCCCACTGGACATACAAATCATCAGCCCACTGGACATACAAGTCATCAGTCCACTGGACATGCAAGTCATTAGCCCACTGGACATACAAATCATCAGCCCACTGGACATACAAGTCATCAGTCCACTGGACATGCAAGTCATTAGCCCACTGGACATACAAATCATCAGCCCACTGGACATACAAGTCATCAGTCCACTGGACATGCAAGTCATTAGCCCACTGGACATACAAATCATCAGCCCACTGGACATACAAGTCATCAGTCCACTGGACATACAAGTCATCAGTCCACTAGACATGCAAGTCATTAGCCCACTGGACATACTAATCATCAGCCCACTGGACATTCAAGTCATCAGTCCACTAGACATACAAGTCATCGGTCCACTGGACATGCAAGTCATTAGCCCACTGGACATGCAAATCATCAGCCCACTGGACATACAAGTCATCAGTCCACTGGACATACAAGTCATCAGTCCATTGGACATACAAGTCATCAGTCCACTGGACATGCAAGTCATTAGCCCGCTGGACATACAAATCATTAGCCCACTGGACATACAAGTCATCAGTCCACTGGACATACAAGTCATCAGTCCACTGGACATACAAGTCATCAGCCCACTGGACATATAAAACATATAAAACAAATGACTTTTCATTTAGCTGGAAAGATATTTAAGATCCCGGTTTGGTGTAGCAACGGATGCAGACTTCGGTGTCCATGAAGACGGAAGTAGTTCAACATCACAGGTGGAGGAAAGACGGAAGCTTTTAAGGACAATATAAAATATACACAAGTACACGACTGAGGTTAGTGAAGTCGCTCATGATATTAACGAATAAGCGGACAGCTGGTCGGAATGAATCAAGTGACGAAGAAACACACAGTTCATGTTCACTATTGGTACCCTTTTTAAACTCCTGTTTGCTTACTCTGCAGTAGGAAAGTGAGGTGGAACCTTGAAGCCACATATAATGAGGGCTTTAGGCAGTCTTAGTGCCCACACCTGGATGTCAGTATAGTAAACAAACAAATCTTGATCAATGTACCATTGGGACCAGGAAGAGCGTTCGCATCTGAACACACACACACACACACAGCCCTTTTCTGGCGCTTAGCATTGCGGTTAGCGTTCCTGAACGTGACGCATTCACGGGCTGCCCATGGTCGAGTGCATAGGTTCGAATCCTGCTTGCAGAAGTCGGTCCACAGTCAACCCAGCTGTTCATCTACTCCTAAGGGTTGGTCGATGAAATGGGTAGCTGGCTTAGGCTAGGATGGCCTTGATTAGGGCGTCAGCTGCCTGTGTCGTCGTGCCGTCTTCGCTAAGAGAAAAAAAGCTAATGTCCGACAGTGGACTCTCCAGACTAGTGTACGAAAGGGAAAGATAATCTATATTTCCGCCATGCTTAGCATTTTACGTTTCAACTCTTTTCAGGAAGTATTTGTGAATTTTCCATTACCGATACCTCAGTCTCACAGACGTGTAGGTATATCTGTAGGCCAGTAGACGTCCAGCACACGTGCATTTTACTTATACTGTGTATGTGTCTTTACCGAATGAGACTATAGTAGTAATGATGTGTCAACGTGGGACTTATGTCTACCACAGAATTCAATGTTGTTCTAAGTGTTTTTGTTAAATATCGTAGAATTGTTAAATATTGCAGTACTGTTAGACACTGTATTGCTGCAAAGTGCAATAGATTGGCAAGCCAAAGGACAGGAAAAATACTCTTCCAGGTCCCGTGAGCTGAGGGAAGATGGGTGGAACGAGAGTCCGTGGCCCCGTCAAGAGTGTGTGGTCACTGGCCATGCTGTCGACAGTCCAGACGCCCAACACTTCAAGTCAGATACGTACAAGGTCCTTTTGTCACTGATGCCCTGTGTGTACGGGGAAGCTTGACGTGCAGTTTTTCAGTAACACTGTTGTGCCTTTAATATGCAAGTTGTGCCGAAACAGAGGATGAGCCGACTACAGATCTGGATGATTTAAATGTTCTAATCACAAAGTTGATGTTCTTAAGGAGATCGGTGAAACTAGCGCGCTGGTTTGTGTCTTGGGGTTGGCTGCTGACTAATCCTTTTTTCTCCCAGTCTGTTAAAGCAGACCTTTTCCAAGAAATGCAGCGAGATCTGAAATTCCTCGAAAATGTTCCTCCAACGACGAGAAAAGAAAAGGGATTGAGGGGCGAGTGACATCTCGGACGGCCGGCGATCACGAGGCCAGGCTTCTCAGTGGCTCCGCCGAGGTCAGCTGGACGGGTTCTGCGTCTGGAACCCTCCTCACCGCAAGCGGTTTTGTTCCCTAGCTGCCAGGGTCGATGATGCTGCCGACCCTGCAGAGGAGGTCGGTTCTAGCGGTAACAAAAACAAACTTTGCCATGTGTGTACAAACGGCGTATTTTAAGAAAGACAGTAAGAACTCCTGGGGGAATATCGCCAACTTCTTCGTCATCTAATTAGGAAAGCAAACTGATAACGTTATAATTTCAGGAGTACTACCCAGCATCAGCACCGGGAACGCCTTCTGCTTTCAGTCCTATTAATAATAAATTACTGAGCCTTTGTTTACAGGAGCGAGTTGAGTTTGTAAACATGTGGAAGCATTTTTACATGCAGCCTGACATGTTTACTAAGGACGGCCTACACTCGGGGCTGGCAGTCTCCTCAGTGATTTTACACGTGCCTGTGGGGAGCTGGTCCTCCCCCGTCCATAAGTAATTTTCGCAACAAGTGTCGGCCACATGTCAGAATACGCAGCAAATCTTTTGTGTTAGAGACAACTGCATTTGATTATGAATATGTTATGACCAACATCTCCGAATCTTGGCCAGATAGTAAAGATAATAGATTTTCCAGTGTACACTCTGTGTAACAGCGTTAGGGGAAATAAAGTAAGCGGTGGTGCCTTGCCCGTAGTTAAATTTCATCAAAGGCATGTGCTCAGAAATATTGTAGCTGATGTTTCATAGTTTTGTGAGATCAAGAGATAAGCTTCGTCAAAAGGTAGTTGCATAGTTTACAAGCCCCATACAGAAACGCCTGAGGGGGAAAACAGACTCTCTGATCAGTTAGCAGATTTTTGCAGTGAACGATTCGATCATCGTGGGAGATTCTACCACACTGGCATCGAGATGGGGAGATTTCCTCTTCAGCATCACCGGGCGTGGGCTCTACCTAAGCTTGCCTGATGGTGCCCCGATACACTTAGGTGAGAGACGTGCCCGTGACAAGAACATATTAGACCGAGTTCTAGCTATAACGAGAGTCTTTTCTGCAACGTTGAGTCAACTCTCAGCAACTTTTGTAATGCTGGACAACACTACAGCTGTGAAAAATACCAGACTTTAGGCTTCCAAATTTCAATGATCTTTGCATCGCTCTTGACAAGCAGATTTGGGACGATATCGTCAACAAAAACGGTTTGGATACAACTCGGAAACTCTTGGGTAAACATTCAGAGTAACAGATAGAATTTGTGCTTAGCGCAGCAGACTGTCATTTTTCAAAACCGAGACAAAGTGGCGGAACAGTGAAGTAAGAGTGTGTTTGTTGTCTGAGAAAGAAACACAAACGACACTCATTACGTCTCTGGAGTTTGAAGTGGCAGGACTTGTCGCTCTGTGTCCAGTTGTCAGGTCAAGTGAGGTTCACCGCCTGGCCAACAGGCCACCAAGATCACAGTGCATTAGCAGCGATAAGCGCTTCTCGTACGGTGAGGTGTTCCTTCAGTCAACTGACGTTTACTGACCCGTCATTGACATTTGTGTAATTTTTCATTACAATGGCACCAGCTACTTGTACCTCCTAAGGTCTATTTTATATCAAGAGGGTTAAGATAACTGGACCAGACGGAGCGTACAAAGACTTCCTTCTTCTGCGTAAACCGTACTTATCTGGAAGGGGAGATTATACAAAGTGATTTAAAGTGAAATTTAGGCAGCGCGGAATTCCTTAATGGCGGTAGATTTGATATTTCGGGACGAGACACACCGTTGCAGAGTGGCGCGCCATGACCTTCCCCTCACTACAAACCCCCTCCCTCCATCCCCCCTCACGTATCCCCCCCCCCCTGCCATCCTGATCCAACCCTCCCCCGCTGGCACCCTCCCCTACAGCCTATACCCCCAAGGTCCCTCACCCCCTCTGTCCTGCTACCTGCTCCTCCTCCCTCCCCCCCTTAACTCCTCTCACCCCCACCCAAACTCCCAGTCTCGTCCCCCCCACCTCACAACGCCCCCTCCCCCTCCTCTCCCTCGCCCTAATGCCAAAACCTCCTCCAAGTCTACGTCACATATCAACCACCCGTTCGGCCGTTCCATCAGAAGAAGAAGTAAGGACACTGCAAGAGGCCTATTGGCCCATGCTAGGCAGGTCCTGAGTCTGTCCACCCAACGACCAACCGACTGATCCCATAAACACATCCAACCTTCGTTTAAAGCTGCCTAAAGACCTAACTTCCACTATTGTACCAGTTCGGTTCATTTTCAGTATTCTATTCCTTGATAGAGGAGTCGGGATCCTAGTGCTGTCACTAGGTACCTCTGTACAATAATACCAGAAGCATCTGGCAAGTGTCGTGAGTATATAACAAAGGGGCTTACTAAAGCCCAAGGAAGTTAGGATATTCCTTCAACACAACATCAATATCATTTACACAATGTCTTTGGCAACTTATTCCGTAAATCTACTACCCTATTTCCGAACCAATATTTACCCACATCCAACCTGAATCTATTTCTTTCTAATTTTCATCCATTATTTCTTGTTCCTTCTGATGGCGCCATTATAAGAACTTTATTCATGTTACCTTTATTAATGCCCCTCCTCTTTCCTCATGGGATCACTCCCCCTCTACCCCAACACCCCTCCCGCCCCCGTCGGTCCCACTCACGACCCATCGATCGGCAGCACTCACGACTTGCGGGAAAAGAGCGAAGATGACTGTTCCATGATTCTTGGAGATTCGCTGGTCAGATATCTGGGTAAACACATTAGCGGGGAACTCGAGAGCCGAGAGAACAGTCCACGTCCACCACTGTGCCAGAACTACCCACGGTAAACGAAGGATAAAGACATTACAATACCAACGGATATATCATGTTTAGTGGTGAATGTTGGTATCAACGATGGTTAACAGCAGAATTCAAATTCAGAAGTTATCATAGAGGAATGTAATGAGCTGACTGGCACCCTGAAAGATAGATCGGATAATATTGTTATAGGTGGCGCTCCCCCGTTACAAAATGTAGGTAACTACAGGGGTACCTTGTGACGGCACTAAGATCTCGATTCCTCTATCAGGGCATAAAGTATTGAAAACCGAAATTGACCCACGCTCTAAGTGCAGCGCTAATTGTAAATGAGAGACTGAAACGCCATGGCTTTGTAGACCCATGGCTCGATTTCATAGGAGATAGGGGATAATACAGCAGAGACGGCATTCACCTTAGCAATGAAGGGACAGAACTATTAACTGTGAGAATCAAAGATCAAATTGCAATACAACTGCGAGGTAAAAACTCTCGTTGTACGGGCGGTCGAGGTCAGGTCAGGTCATATTACACGTCGCGCGAGGGAGGTCAGATCGAGTCTCCATCTAACCAGACAGCGACTATGGGGGCGGGGGTCGCCCCTTCACGCTTCGATATAGATATATCCGTTCACTAACCAGACCACCAGTCTCGTAGGTAAATGACACAAAGAAATCAAATGGAGTTTGCATGAATATAAGGTCCATACGAAACAAAATAGCAGAGTTGCATTGTTTGGCAAGCACTGAGCACGTAGATAGCATTGGTGAAACAGAAACATTTCTGAACACTAAAAAACAATGATCTGATTAGCGAGTACAGTCTATCAGACTACAAAGTAGATGTAGGGGATAGAGGTGGTCGCGGAGGCGGAACCGCCCTGTACGTAAAATCTTAACTAAAAAACATCAAAATTCAAGCTACAGCATTTGCTGCTGCTGAACACTTGTGTATTCAGAGTAGCACAGAGTTATCCAAACTTTGCGTAAGCGTCGTTTATACACGACCTAGTCAGCCAGCAGATATTGACACCGTCATGTACGAGAGTTTGCAACGAGCAATACATGATAAACACTCGATCATTCTAGGGGGATTCTGATCTTCCAGAAATCAACCGGCAAACTATCTCGGGTGTAGAGAGTAAATCCGCTAGACCTGTCAACTTTGTTGAAGACAATTTTCTATACCAGACCTTCACCTAGCCAACAAGGGAAGCTAATATACTTGATAGAGTTCTTGCATTTCAGTTGTCTGTAACTAATACCCGTGTTAGAGAACATTTCGGCATTTGTGACCATAAAATAACAAAAGTAGGTTCAACGTAAACATCAGAACCGACTGCCCTTAGACCCTAACTTGAAAAAGGCGGATTTTCAAGGGCTGCGCGACCCATTAAAGTCTCACCCTTGTTGGTTCACGCCCAGAGGAATTATAGGCCAGTTTTAAGCGTCAGTTTATGCACCATCAAGTCACATTCGTTCTCATGCACGACAAAAACAATAAAATCAACAACAGGCCTGAGTGGTTCTTCCAAGTTATGGCAAGAGCTATACGGCGCAGAAACATACTCCAGGCTTAAGAAATCAGACAATGACCAGACATTGCAACGCGGTGTAACACAGTAGAGACGTGAAAAGACTCAGCGAGCAAGCAAGAGAGAGCATGAAGTGAGTATTGTAAGAAAAAGTAATGATTATTCTAAAAGATTTTATAGGTATATCAGTGATAAGAAACATATATGGAGTGAGAGAGGACCCTTAGTAAGCAAAGAGGCGAACTCAAGATGGATGATAACAGCATAACGACAAACATGAATAAGCATCTTCGCTCTGCTTTTACACTAGAAAGCAACGATATGAATTTTGAGACAGTGATAAGTATCACTCACACGATACCAGATTACCGTCACAATTGGAGAAGTACTAACACATATAGATAAGTTAAAGACTAAAAAATGTCCAGGTACTGATCGTTTCTATCCACGAGTAAGTAAAAACGTCAATCGTAAAATTGCCGAACCGTTAATCTATATCTTCAATAAATCTCAGCGAGATGGAGTAGTCCTACAGGACTGGAGTTTGACAGACGTCACACCTATATTCAAAAAGGGTAGCCCGTGAAAAGCCCAACATTACCATCCCGTTAGCCTCTTGTAAACCTTTTGAGTCGATTATTGGAGATGAAATAACAGCCCATCTAGAGCATTATAAATTATTCAATCGCCACGACCAGACGAAAGCAATAGATGTTATATTTCTGGACTATCAAAAAGAATTGAAGTCCCCCACGTTAGACTGATAAATACAGTCCGAGCCTTAGGGATAACTGGTTGCATAGGAAATTGGACAGAAGCCTGGTTACGTGGTAGGAAGCAGAGAGTCGTAATGAATGGGGGGAATCATCACCGTGGTCACTCGTTTCTGTTGGGGTCACTCAGGGATCCGTACTTAGGCCTATACTTTTCATCATTTCTATTAACGTAGGGATGAATAAATCAATGCCCAAATTTGCAGATGACACAAAGACTGGCAATGCCATATCAACTGAAGAAGACAAGCTTAGATCACAAAGGTATTTAGATAAAATCGCTCATTGTTCTAGAAAATGGCAAATGCCATTTAACGTCACTAGATGTCAGCTGCTACAAGAAGCAAACCTCAGCAAAGAAAACTGATTATGAACTGGTGGGCAACAAGATTAACGACGCCTCTCGTTTAAGGGATCTAGGGATCACTGTCTCCAACAACTTCAAATCCTCCCAGCATTGCAATGATACTGCCAAGAAAGCAAATAGGATGTTAGGATTTATCAACAGAAACTTTTCATACAAAAGCAAGGACGTGATATTGCCACTATATCTAAGTCTAGTTAGACCCCACCTCGAATATGCAGTGCAGTTCTGGGTCCCCCCCACTTAATTAAGCAAGGATATTCTTAAAGTGGAATCAGTGCAGCGATGAGCAACTAAAGTGATTCCTTCCTTGAGCAACAAACCATCTGAGGACAGACTGGAAGCATTAAACTTGTCCTCTCAAAGCAAGAGGCGTCTCCGAGGCGCCTCACGGATAACGTGCTTGCAGTAATTACGGGCAGTGATAAAAGTTGAATGGGAGCCATAGGAATGAAAGTTTTTCCAAGCCGATATGGTTGATCCACTGTTTGAATGGCCTCAGAACAGGAACAGCTGAACCATGGATTGAATGAAGAAATAATCTTGAAGGAAGAGGAGATAAATGCTTCCATTCCCACAAGAACAACCTTTGCTATGCGTTTAGCGGAGACAGAAGCATCATACATAAGAGACAGTAATTTACCCAAGGAAAGTCAGAAAAAGAGTTATGTAAGTCATTCCAGTCAGCTCTGTTCAAGTGCCAAGTATTTAAGCTTAGAAGGGGCTGCTGGAGAGGGAGGTGCCGTTAGAATAGATATATTTATGAGAGTGTGATCAGATGAACTAATTGGGGGCGAGGTTGTGTATTTACAGCGAGATGGACTACAGGTGAAAAACAAATCCACAGTATTAGGTGAGTGGTCACAGCGGTCAGGTATATGGGTAGGGTGGGAGATGATTTGCTCTTGATAACTGAGAATGGAGAACTTGAAGGCTTCTATCCCTCCGCCATCCGTATGGGAGGAATTCAACCATTCCCTGTGGAGAACGTTGAAATCCCCGAGGAAGAGGATCTCGGCTTGCTGGTGAGGGGATGTCATAGTCTCATGTCAGGAGCTTACATAGTCGAAGAGGAACATAAAATTTGTAGAATTAGAAGAGCAATAAGTGAAACAGAGGACAAGTGTGGTAGTAGGGAGACAGACTTTGAGCCACATAACATCAAAGTTCAGAGACTCAAGGTCCTTGAGGAGTGCAACAGGTGTGTTTATGTTGGAGTAAATACAAACACAACCCATGAATCGGAAACGTGAGTAGAGATTATAGTCAGATATGAAAAAGGGACTAGTGAGAACGCCATTAGACAACTGAGTCTCAGACAGAAGTGAGATATTAGGAGAGGTACTTGACAGATAGTGTTCAACTGAGGAGAAGTTACAAGAGAGACCACGAATGTTAGTATAGTCAAGAGAAAAAGAGGAAAGTCTCACAGAGAAAGGAAAGTCATGGGAGGGGCCGGTACTACTATTGCTAGAGCAATCCCGCTCATTGGCAGTAGAGGTAGGCTGAAACCGGAGATTTTTAGCATCCAATGATGCTGGGGATGACAGGCCAAAACTTTTCCTTGGAAACATGCTTTGATACATCCCATCCCTAAGAAGGGTGACCATTCTGGCCCCTCTAACTATTGTCCTGTTGCTTTGACATCTACCATTTCCAAAGTCTTTGAATCACTCCTCAACTCTTATATCTTTAAACACCTCGGAGATCACAGTCTTCTCTCTGATCACCAGTATAGCTTCCGTAAGGCGAGATCCACTAGTGATATTCTTTCCTATCTTACTAATGTCTGGTCATCATCACTGAAAGATTTTGGAAAGTCATATGTAGTTGCCCCTGATGTATCTAAAGCTTTTGACAGAGTGTGGCATTGAGGTCTCATCTTTAAGCTCTCCTCTTTTGGCTTTCCTCTCTCATTTGCTTCCTCTCCGGCCGATCTATCTCTGTGGTTGTTGATAGATCAGCCTCCCCCTTTTCTCCATCAACAGCGGTGTCCCTCAAGGGTCTGTCCTGTCCCTTACACTTCTCCTTTCTTTCAACGAGTTCCTCTCCTCCAACACTGGATTAATCTACATCATTCAATTCTGCTCCCTCTTCTCTTACTCAATCTGGATTTCGCCTTGACACAGCTTCCACTATAAATTCAGACTTCGACATTGATATCTTAGTGGGATACAAAAAATCTTGTAAAGTTTAATACCTCCAAGACCCAATTTCTACCCAACTCTCTATTGAAAACTCCTCACAACTCTCGTCTCTCCTTTGATGGTTTTGTAATTGCACCTCTTGACTCAATGAACATACTTGGTATCAGTGCAACATCCACAATTTCTTGGAAACCCTACATTATGGGAACAGCTAAGTCTGCCTCTAAAAAAATCGGTGTCCTGTTTAAATGTTGTAACTTTTCTTCTGAGCAGTTGCTCCGTTTATACAAGGGATTGATTCATCCTTGTATAGAGTACAGCTCTCACATTTGGGGTGGTTTTAGCTCTGTTTCCTTACTTGATAGAGTTGAGTCGAAAGCACTCCAACTTATAAACTGTCCAAGGCTAACTTACAAACTTGACCCCCTTGCCCTACACAGCAAGGTTGGTTCACTTTCCCTCTTTTATAGGTATTACTTTGGTTTTTGCTCCCAAGAGCTGGCTGCTTGTGCGCCCCCACCTCCAGCTTGACCATGCAATACTTGGCAAGCTGCTGCGTCACAAGATTACTGTGTGGCCATCAGCAACTTAAGAGTGGGCCGTTTTGATACCTGCTTCTTTTCCTATACATCGAAGCTTTGCAACTCTCTACCTTCCCATGTTTTTCCCAATAACTATGACCTTGCACATTTCAAAAGACAGGTCTTTCACTTTCTCAAAATTTCGTAAATACTTTCCCTTGTCTTTTCTTTTTCCAATGCATTACTGCCCGTGACTGGAGCCTTCAACGAAAAAAATCTCAAAACCATTTATACAGTCATTCAAATTTCTCTAGAAAAGCTTCATTTCATCCTTACCTTGTACAGTCTTCATATTCAAAGGTGCTTATATACATACCCATATATACTAAACAATCTCAATCTTTTCTTTCATTACACAATTCTTGATCCATTTTATCCATGCTCTGTAAGACCTTCCCATACTCTTAGTGGTAGCAGAATTGCACATCCTCTTCCCCAATAATTTTCACTCATTTCCATCCATACAAATGTAGCTTTTAATTTATGGATGGAGTGAAAAGGGAGATGAAAGTAAAACTAGGGAAAAAAGGTGCAGACATGGAGTGTGGTGGTGAGATATGGTGGCTAGTGGCAAGCCTGTTTGCAGGTGATATCGTGTTGTTTGCTGAGAGTGGAGAGGAGTTGCAGAAGGTTGTAAATGTATTTATTGATGTGTGTAAGTGTAGGTGATTGAAGTTAAATGCAAGTTAAAGTATAGTCATGGTGTCTGAAAGGAAACAGAGTGTATAGATTTTGTAAAACCATATAGGGAAAGAAAAAAGTGTACTAAATTGTTCTTTGGATATGGGGGGAAAAAGACTGGAAGAAGAGAGAATTTAAGTATCTAAGAGCTGTCTTGGGTAAGTGTGGTGATATGGAAGGAGAGATAAGGGAGTGAGCAGTACATGGTAGAAGAGGAATTGGGAAGTGAAGAAAGGATTAAGGGACAGCATAATCCTCCTAACCCTGACCTATGCACCCGAAACATGGACATGGAATGAGTCAAAGATATCAAGAATCCAGGCTGTGGAAATGAGCTATTTGAGAAGAGCATGTGGTGTGACTAGATGGAATGAAGAAAGAAATG